>JAVXUM010000021.1:18389744-18400584 GCA_035590655.1 Pouteria glomerata | reverse complement strand
AAAAATTTAAGTTTTACAATATGCTCAAAACAATATGCTCCATTGGTATTTCTAAAGTAATATATATATATATAAATATTGCTTACTTGGTTATCTTATACAAGAAGTTCCTAAACTTTTCATCTGTTTCTTTTGTAAAAGAGCAACACTTTAATAACCAGAATAACAAAAATAAATCTTTGTATATGCTCTACATGCTTATCTATGATCTGTAATAGATATATTTCAAATTATACCTTTCTTTATATATTATACGTATGCATGCTTTAGAACAAAGTTGTTGAAAGTTTCAATTTGTTAAAACTAGAAACTATTCTAAAAGGTCAATTGTTAAATTACAATGTCGAAAAAGTTGAATTTTCAACATACTGAGAATGAAGTTATATCATTTGCTTCCACTGCCATTGAAGCAAAATGTGGATCACTGAACAAATCATATAGCAAGGAGCAAACACTTGGCGGCATGACAACAATGACAAATTCGTATATATTAAGTGAATATTTTCTACTTTCCAAATCAATGAAATAAAGAAGATTTATCTAATGGCTAGAAGGAACACAATCGAATAACTTCAAAAGAAGTTAATATACTTAAATTTGTTTATCGTTCTTAGAAGATAGAAGTTCCCATAATTTCTAAAACAATTTACCAATTAGAGGCTAATTCCTACTAATCCCCTGGATTGAAGGCTAAAAATTGGCACACAATGGTAAAGAAAGCTAAGTGAAGGGATAAGGTAAGTGTGTTCAAGGTTATTGAGTAAATATTAATCAGAGTAAATTACACTTAGTAGTTAGCACTTGTACTGTACAATCCATCTTACTTCAACACATGTACATTAAATTAATTGTTTTGTACAATTAATTTAATTCTACTTTGTTCCTTCCATTATATATCATTAAAAAAATTTGTTAGAAACACTATGTACACATGGCATCAATAAATTTGATAGGAGGCAAAGTGGGATGATTGAAATGTAAAAAGGACAAAGTGAGACGATTTATAATATAGGTTGTAGTATCCAGTATTTAGTTTTGACCATTAATTAAGATTTGGGCCATTTAATTATTTAGATATGAGATTTGTCCGAGTGTTGTTAGTTTCATTTTATCTTCCTGAGCCGGATTAAAACCGAAGTTGTGTTTAGGCTTAGGAGTAGGCTTAGCGCCCAACCCTCTTTCTTTTCTTATTTCTTTCTTCCTTTTCTTTCTTTCCCTTATTTTTTTCTTTCTTTGGCTTTAGTTGAACCATAGGAAAAAGAAGGAGAGAGGGTAAAGAGAGAGAGAGAATGAGGATCAAAGAATAGGGTCACAAACATATGGACATTCTCAAAGCAATAATTATATGGTGGTGTCCATTCATAATAGTACCATCCAAAGTGGGAGATTCAAGCCTTTGAAGTTTGAGGTATTCGTGAGTTTTTCGTAAGTTCTTTTTTCTTCGAATTTAAGGTAGGTGGGACGTATTTATATTGGTGAGGCGTATTTATGTGTTTATGTTGTTATTAGCATAATTTTAAGCTATGTCATGCCTTGATTCGTTGGTATTTGATGGGAATGTATATTTATGTAAATATGTATATATAGATATGTATATATGCACATATTTTGAGAAATGTGAATGTGTTGAGTAATAGTTGAATTTTTGGTTGATAAACGTGCCCTTGAATTTATTACATGTTGATCTACGTTAGATTATTAAAATATTGGCTTAGTTTGGTGATTTAGGGGTTTTAAGTTTGGGATTTTACGAGAACACAAGTCAGACTTCTTCTCTGGTTGTTGTCACTTGGATGAGGTCCAAACGCCAACTTTCATTCGGACAATGTTTGAATGCTTGCCATCATTCAAACAAATTCGAATGCTTGCTATCATTCAAATAGGGTTCAAACAGACTGGGTATTCCAAATTTTCATTTTTAAAATATTGTTTAGCCCTTTTTCTTAAGTCTCGCATTTGGTTAATGATTTTGATGTAATTTCATCTCAAACCATCATGTCTTATGGAACTATTAAAATTTATATGATGGGTGTTTTTAGTATAGGGTGCTTTTATTATAATATTGAGAATTGCTGTTATTAATGGTTATATATGATTAAGCATATCAGATGTATTGGGTTGAGATTATATTATCTAATTTATATTGTGGGTATTGATTTGGACTAGAATGCTATGTTATTTATGTTGACGTGTCGTGGCATGACAGTATGTATGGACGTGATCCATAGTTTTAACAAAAATGATAAATGAGATTTTCTAAATGTTAGATGATCCCTAGTTGATGTGTTTGACTAGAGATTAGTTATTAGTGTTAGGACGTTAATCCTGGATTGTACTATGATATAATTGTTTGGATTGTAGAAATTTCCTTCTTAAGCATAATAAATGCCGTTGTGAGAGTACAATCTAGTTCCCTAGAGAGCATAACACGGTTCATCTAACTCTTACACAATTTGAGGTGTAACACAGTTCTCGAAGAGAGCTATGTTGGTGTATAATTTTGTCGTGAATAAGAAATGGTGTAGTTGATGACTTTGTGTGCTTTGTTAAATGTCATCCATTCCATGATAAGGTTGGGGATAGATCAAGATTAGAGGTTGCATTATCATTGCACTTACATTTTGTTGTGATTATTGAGTTATTTTATAGTGTACTTGAGTATGTATACTAGTACACACATTCACAGCAACTTACCTTTCGTGGGTTGGGAGCAATACATCCTGAGTTGAGATGAGATTGAAGGTTAACTTACATACTTTAGTGTTATTTTTATCTAGACATTGTACTATTTGTACGACTTGAGCTGTGGATTCCGAACTTGGACTTATGGTTGTTTTATTATGAGACTTGTAATATTGTTATAATTATTGTTGTTATCGTCTAGGTCTATTGATTGGTTGTCAGTGTCTAACCTTTAGTTTAAATATTGTTGTTTATTATTTTTATATGTGAATCAAGGACATAATTAGATACTCTGATTGATTAATTGATTGATGTGTCTTTACTTTAAATTAAGTTTTAAATTTGGTTCAAATTAGTTTTTATTTTTCTATACCGTTCCTCTTGAACTTAAGAATATGATGTAGGTATTGAAGTAAGATTGATAGTAAAATATAAGAGTGCTAAATATAATTTACCTTATTAATTATTAGATACACAAAAATCAACATTTGACAAATAAATCACATCAAAAGTGGAAGCAAAAGGAGTAACAACTATGCAAGATTCCAAAGTAACTCAAAAGTACGAAAAAATATTAAGGTTGTATTTGGAGTCCCAACAAAAACCGAAAAAAAAAAAATCAAAAGTAAAATTTTTAAGAATTTAGAGTATAAAAAGTTATTTTAAAATGATAGTTGAATGATTGTATTTGATTTGATATAAAATTGGTAAAAATTATATAAAATGACATGTAGAAAAATATTAGTGCAGAACCTTGAAAATTTTTGAGTTTTGTGAAAGTTTTTAGTACAAATGTCAGTACAACTTTTTCAAAAATTCTACCAGAATTTTTTAGAGTTTGGAAAAATTAAAACTTTTGAAGTTTATTAAAATTTTTGAATTTGGTTGGAGCTCTAAAATGCAGCCTAAAAATGCAGAAAGGCCAGAAGGAGGAAGTTTGTTTTGTTCATGTAGCTTAATTACATTAATTAAAAGGGTTTCACTTTGATAAAGGTGAACCAGAAAGCCTATTTGAGTTCCTATTTCTATTTTTTAATTTTTAGGAAAATACTAATCCTTTACCTTAGAAATCTTTTTGAATGAATGGTTATGAATAAATCAACTATCCTTCATTTTATATGCCAAAATTAAAGATTTCGTTCATTCTCTGGATGGTGGATACACACACCTAGATTTCTTAAAAGATAATTGCAACTTATAAGTCTCATTATTGGTACAAGTACGAAAATGAATTTGCACCATTGTCAATAAAATAGCAATTTTTCTCAAGAAATCTATCAATAAGAAAGTAATTTTTCTCATGAAATCTATCACAAATTTAGTTAAGGATAATTTGTGAGATAGCAATTGTAACCTGCTTGTCTTCCATGAGGTACTTCTCTAGCAGGGTTTGCTTCTCCTCTGTAGTCAGTATCTCAAACTTTGGCACTAAAACATGCTTGGTTATATTAACCAACAAGTCAGTAATCTGGAAAAAAAAAATTAATAATAAATTTTAGAAACCTAAAATATTTATGTAACATGTCAAACTTGAAATAATAATATATTAATACAAAATTCTCAATGCAGAAGATACGTTCTATTTCCAATTTGACACTCAAATATTAATTGTGAAATAGGCACAATTTATAACTTATCATGGTAATAACCATGTAGTCTATTCAAAATTCATCACATCATTTGGCATAGGCCTCCTAAGGATATGACACCAATTGGATGCCTATTGATATCTATCTTACAAATCTTTATGTATAAATATATTGAAATTTTTAAATTTTTAAAAGTTTAAAATATGAAAGAGTAAAGGACATACTTATAATATATTCTTGTTTGTCTAAATTAATATAAGTGTCTCCACAAGTCAGAATTGTGCTTAATTTTAAAAATTATAAAATACTATAGCATGTATAGGCCGAGAAGTGGTTGAGGTTTGCCCTATCTTATATGATTATGATAACCCTTGAAATGTCTTATTTTCTAGCAAATTACCTTACTGTAAGCAGGAATTCTATTTATTGAATGTTATCTTTCTACTATTGTAGTGCCTAAATAAAGTACTCTTCTTGAAGTATCAAAACTGAGCTGAGTTGTAGATTGGACTAGCTTAGCAATAGATGAGCTTAAGTTTCATCATTATCTGAGTATTAAAATCCCCAAGATGTTTAAAAAATTAAGAACATGCATAACTCAAAGAGATATGTAATTCCTTAAGGTTGGAATGGGGACAAAAGCATAACTTAAAGCCTTCACATTGTATAGAAACCATCCATATTAAATAAAATCCATAATTTTAGGCCAATTATATATAAGTTATACCATAGTGCACATCTACGTTTGAGTCAATGCATATGAACCGTTGGTCTATAAAATACCTTTGATCTTCTTGAAAGAAAAAATAAATAAATAATTACGGGCATGATCAATTAGAAAAGAAGAAATTTCCTGAAGGCATCACTATAAAGATAGATTCGTTGTACTAAATTGTATTTAAAAGAAATTCCTAGTAAATACTTAATGCTGCAGAACTCTTTCTATTACTCACCTGCACCAGATCGATAATAATTTCTTTGGACTATTTTATTAATGTATGTGTGTGCCGTTGGAATCAATATTATGGTTATGTCATTATGATAAATCTCTCGCCATGATCATATCTACATATATATTTGTAATTTTAGGGAAAACACTTCTAACCATACTTGCAAAAGTCATCTAATACATTATCTACTTCTAGATAGAGGCAACTAATTAATTTGCAAGTTTAAATTATGTCAACATTGCAAGTCGCATGATTGAAAGAAGGCTTAATTTCAAGTGTAAGCCATACACATTTCTTTATTAATGCAGCTAGTAAGATTGCAAGTAAGAACTTCCTAATAACAATCACGAATGTTCATTTCTTCATTAGGATAAAAAGTGAAATTTAATTGTAAAAAATTCAAGTCAAAAGGTAGTCTAGTTGATTTTGGATATCTATTTTCTCAGACCTTTTGAAATTAAGAACTAAAAGAACAAGCATTGGGTAACCATAACAATTAATCACTTACTTGAAAAGTTTCAATATGAATTGAATACTCATCCACTATTTTCCAAGCGTGGGAGTTCATTTTGCTTTGCAAGATTAGTATTATCCGGCGTAAACTTTCTTTGTTTACAATCTGAGCCAGAATGGCCACAATGGTTTGCTTTCTGATTTCATCAGTTCCGCAAAAAATAACCAGAATCTGAAATCAAACAATTAAAAAACTATATCAAACTTGAGTTGAGAACATGAAAGATAGCCCACAAGATGTACAATAGAAATAGAGCGGTATTTCATTAACAATGTGTATTATTGAAATAAAATATCCTTATGGGCATTAAGAGAAAGAGAGACAGGGTTCTTTAACCATAAAATTAGCTCAGGTAGATCTTAACATACTCCATATAGTAGCAACATTTTTTTCTTCTCCATTGGGAAGTGGTCAAATAATTATAAGGCATCTCTTCATATTGTCACAAATTAACATAATTTTTTTTTTGATAATTAAACCATCAACAAGACTGAGAAAAGTCAGCAAATAAATGTCAAAGGTTCATGTTTTTACCAGTCATTCCAATATAATTAACTTCTTAGTAATCAGACAACGCATTAACTTGATTGTATCACTGAAATCAAATGTAGATCGTTCCAAAATCATAAAGAGAGAACAAGTTTGGAAGTTCCTTTTTATTTAGCTCCGTCACAATTTGTAATTCTATAAATACACTTAATATCCCTTCTTAACTTTTCTCAACGTTTCATGCTAACTTCCTATAAATAATTTACTAGGGTTAATGTGCGTGCGTGAATTTGTTCTTCTTTTCTTCTTTGTCTTTCTCTCCCTATTCAAATTTTCATTTTTTTTCCATAAATGAGTATTGGAAAAAGAAGTTGAAGGAACTAGATAGGTATTTATAAGATTGAAAAACGTGATATGGATTTTATTTTTAGATAGTTAGCAAAAGGAAGATTCAAAATTAGTAAAGATGTGCAAACAAGAACAAATAAACAAAAAACAAAATAAAACGAGGGATTTGCCAAAACAAGCCATTTAAATAAAGAAATTCCTGAAATTAGTCAGTCAACAAATCATATTTGTGAATAGATCACTGTTGAAGTTGTTAATCAAAAGAGTATATTTGAGATAAGTCATTTACTTGAAGTCTTAGGTAAGTCAATCAATAAATCATTTCCGTAAATAGGTTACTGTTGAAGTTGTCAATTGAAAAAGTGTATTTGAGATAAATCATCTATTTAGAATCGTCTTTTGTTATGATGATTTCAATGAAGTTGTTAATGTGAATAGCACATTCAAATGATTTTGCCTCATCTTTTTATTGCTAGAGTTTATTATTTCATAAATTTGCTATTGCAAAATTCACTATTACAAATGACGACTTCAAAAAGTAACTTATTCACGAAAAATATTTTTTTATCGACTTATGTAAGAAATAAAGTGTTTTATGAGAAGGCTTTAGGCAAATCCTTCTATTGAAGTCCTCTTCTGTGATTGCTTATTCAGATAATAAAAAATAATTTATTTTCAAATAAAAGTTATCATTCTAAGCAGCATATTCACCTTAAAGTTGTCATTGAAATAGCATAGTTAGAAATTATCTTTTCAAATAACATATTTATAGTCTTTTTTATTATCAGTCACTCAAACTGGACTTAACCCAATATTGCCAAACTTTTTTCTCTTCTCTCTTTTATTAAAATTATTTCTTAATAAATAAAAATTACATATTAAAATAATTTATTTTAATAAATTTAAATTAAAAAAAGTATTTCGATTAAAATAACTTATTTTAATAAAACTTAAATTAAAAAAAATTAGTAATATCAAATATATAATTTTAAAATGATTTATTTTATTAAATTAATTTTTTTAATAAGTAATAATTACCTGATAAATAGCTGAATTTTATTAGAATACTTATTACATTAAATTAATTTTTAATAATAACTTATTACTAAAGTACGTTTTTTATTAAAATCTACTTTATTAATTTTTTTTTTTTGCTTGAAAATTTATATTATAAAATTACTTTGATTCAACATAAGTTAATAAATTAAGTTATTAATTAAATACATTGAAATTAAATTTACTAAAATATTTAATCAAATTAATCTAAAACAGATGTTATTAAACTAAATTAATTTTATAAAAAAATATTTTAATGAAAATATATATTTCAGGTTTTAAGTAAAAGTTAAGGTAGGCTTAGATTGGATAATTTATTGATCCGACAAAACCTGTCCCCTAACAAGTTAACAATAAACCAGTAGGACTAATAATAATAAAATAAAAATGTAAAATATAAAATTATTTTGAAACTATTTTTAATAAAATATATATTCAACATATATATTTGGATGTTTTATTCAAAAACCCCGTTCACCGTTTTTTTTTTAATGAACAGGAAAATGGGTTGATAAATAATATCTTCTCATAATTTTTTTTTTTGTTTTTAATATGGTACAACATTTAAATAGTAGCTCTCTACTTATAATACTAACAATGCAAATACTATTTAAATGTTGTATCATATTAACAAAAATTAAAAGATAAATTCCAATGCGAAGATATTAATATCAACCCGTTTTCCTATTTATAAAAAAAAAAAAAAAAGCCAAACGGTTTCCTATAGTTTCAAAATATTTTTATATTCTATATTTATATTATTATTAGTCCTACTCATTCACTATGTTAATTTGCTAGAGGCAGGTGCTTACAATGAGTAAATTATTTAGCGTATGTTTGTAGTGATAAAAAATAAAATAAAATGAGATAAAGTGAGATAAGTTGTAAATTCATAATTTATGCAGTAAAATAAGTTTTAGAGATTTTTAAAAATTTTTAAAATTTTTTTTTTGATTTTTTGACAAACCAAACAGTGCCTTAATTTAAGCTTACTTTTAACTTTTACTTAAAACCTAAAATATATATTTTTATTAACCTATGTTTAATCAAAGTAATTTTCAAAGAACAAAATTAATTTTAATAAAATAGTTAATAAAAACATAATTTAATAATAAGTTACTATTGAAATTTAGTTTAATGTAATAAGTATTTTAACAAAATTAAGCTATTTATAAGGTAATTATTAATTATTAAAAATTAAATTAATAAAATAAATCATTTTAAAATAATTTATTATTTTAATTTTATAAAAATATATTATTTTAGTGTGTAATTTTTATTTATTAAGAAATAATTTTAATAAGAGAAAAAAAAATTGACAATAACGGTGCGAGTGGCTGATGATAAAGGGGAGACAATGCACGTACTGTTTCAAAAGATGAACAGTTTCAAATGGGGATTTTAGACAAATATAAAGTGAATATGTTATTTAGAGCGATGACTTCTGTTATGAGAATAAATTACTTTTTATTATTTGAATATGTGATTATAAAAAAAACTTCAAGCTAAATAAATCATTTCTAACTTCAGCAAGTGACCAATTTAAAAAAAAAAATAATTTATTGATTGACTAATTTTGAGAATTTATTTATTTCAAAGGCTTATTTGAACAAATCACACGAACACGAATACTAATTGTTAGAATAGAAACAGACTTTGGAAGGAAAAAGAGAGGAGGAAAAAACTTTAATAAGTACAGTACATTAGAAAGGGTTTGAGGGATTATAAAGCTGTAATACAACGTTGAGACTTATATTTTCAGTTTTTGAATTCTTATAAAATTTTAATGGATGAAAATATTTTTAACTTAAAATTTGATATGAGTCCAATGATTCAAACTCAACTTAGAGTAATAAAAAATATAAAAATTTTTTATAAATTTTTATAAAATTTGTTTTTTCCTGTAAATCTCTATAAATCTATAATTCTCAGTAAATCTCTATAACATCTATAAATTTCAACAAAGTTTACCGAAATTTTTAAAAAATTTTACACAAAAGACTAAAATAAATCGTTAAAACAGATTTTTTTTTACCCAAATTTGTTCAAATATTTACAATTTATTTTTATTTTTTAGTGTTTTATTTGTTATACTTAAAATGTTAAAAAAAATAATTTAATCTATATTTGGGGCTCGTTTAAAGTTCTAAAAAAGTTAAAAAATTAATAAAAATAATTAATATGATATAAAATTATATGTGATGAAATATAATTAAAAAATTTTAAAAACTTTTTAAAATTTTTAAATTTCTTTTAAAGTTTCAAATGAGCCCCGATCTCAATTTTTATAACTGTAAACCGTTAGTTAGATTCTTAATCGTTTTCACGTGGGTATTTTAGATTCTTAAGATAAAACTCCATACAAAAGGAGCGTGTGTATGAAAGAGAGAAAGTGGGCCGGTAGTTTTCGGAATTCAAGGCTTCGTCTTCCTTTCAATCAAAATCAACAACAATTCCTCTTGCTTCCACCATTGTAACCAACAGCTCGACCGCCGCTGAAGACGACGGAGAGACCATAGCTCCGAAGTACCATCGTTTCTCTCTCTCTCGCGCGCGCGCGCATATAAAAACAGACATTCAAAACGCATACATCCATATAATACATATACGTATACGAATTTTTTCTGATTCCTATATAGATTTACCTTCTTGGAAGGGTTTGAACAGAGGGAGACGCAGATACGGAGGCGCTCCAGATCGGGCTTCTCACCGTAAGCGGACCGGAACTCCGATAGAGAGCAAGCGAGTTCAGAGTCGGAAACGATGTAGCCTCTGTCTCTCAGCATTTCGAGCACCGTTCGGCGAGACAGATAGTACCTGAGGCTCTCCACGCTTCCCTTGTCGACGAACGAGGCTATACACTGTTTTCCTCCGCCGTCGCCGTGGATGTCGCCACCGCTTGACATTCTTTCTATAGGGGTCTTTGGGTGCTGCTAGTGAGAGAGAGTGTGTGGAAGGTACAGCGAGGGTTTTGTCCGCTCGTGTCAAAGAGGGTTTTACTTTGCATATGGAAGGAGTGAGCATGGAGAACGGCATATCAGAAATCTCCAATTCAGGGTTTACTCGCTCGAGTACATAAACGAGAAAACTCGCTGGCGTTAACTGACAGCTGTGAACTGTGGGCCTACAATTAATCATTTGACTGAAAAATTCCAAAGCAAACAGACATATTTATTTTACCAAAAATATTTGGTTGATCAAAATTAAGTGAA
>JAVXUM010000021.1:18339189-18372872 GCA_035590655.1 Pouteria glomerata | reverse complement strand
CAAAATTTCAAAAAACATTTGGTTAAACATAACCAAATTATTCTCTATAGAGTTCATTTCAAGCTTAAACAAATTTCTCAAAAACTTATTTTCTCAAGTATTTTTCTAATAAGTTCTCCCTATGGATTTGATCTTAGTCTCATTAAGTAAATATTATACTGTACACTCTTACACTTGAGAGTTAATTAAAACATTCTAGTGAGCAATCGTTAACTCTCATTATAAAGACATGGTAGTCACACATACAGGAGATTTGTGCTTACTAATGGACTAAAGACTTAGTTACTTTGATGGCAGAGTGAAATTTTTGTAAATGATGAACATCATAAAATGTAGCTTCACATATATTGTTAAAGCTTATTTGGTTATTTTGATGGCAGGTAGCATTTTTGTATATGATGAACATTACATTTTAAGCTTTAGTAATTTTTAAGCATGATTTATTGTTTAAATTCATAGAGATAAAGTTACCCATTTCATGTCTCATAGTCATTGGCTAAACCATATTTCCAAAGGAACTTGGCATCTCATTCATGCATTCTCATATCTAACATTGACTTTGAATGCTTAAATTATTCAATTAGTGGCTCGAAGGCACTATTTTAATTAGATCATGTCAATTTCACATAAAAATCCTACCTTATTGTAATTCCATCATTTTATACTATTAATTGTCATTTATCTTAATATCATCTTGCACACTTAGCACATATATAAGTTAAGTATTTATTTACGTGTCATTAGGAATTGGGGATTCATGGTATGTGACAATTTTATTCTTTAAATGATAACTAAGATTCATTTGTTGGAAGTATGCCTTCAAGCCATTTTTATTGGTAGACATTTTGATTATTTTTTAGTTAATATAGATTGGTTTTATTTTTTTAGTTTAATATTTATTTATATATGTATTTTATTCATATGATGAATATTATTTTTGATTGATTAATAATTCATGTTGGAAGGGATAGGAGACTACCACATCCATACATGCCCAATGTTTTGCAAAGCATTTAACTTAAAGATCATATTACATGGGACTACAGGCAATATGGTCAATGAACTCTTGAGAAGTGTGTCACTGAATAAAATACATCCATAAAAGGCTATTTTTTTTTTCCCTACACAAGTTCAATTAGGAGATGGGGAGGATTTGAAGAAGTACAAAATTTTGACTATTTAGAGAATTAAATCATTCTATTAAAGATAGCTCGTTCTTAAATACAAAAAAAATTAGTATTATTTTTAAACAAATGAGGCATTTATAGTTTAAAAAAAAAATTAAAAATTAGTGTTGAAGTGATAAAAAAGTGACATGTAGTAAAATTTAATTTAAAGAAATTGAAAACTATTGAATTTTTTGAAAAAATTTGGTAAGACTAAATTAAAATAGAATTATGCAGCACAATCTTAATAGTTTAGAATATGATGCTCAATTCGGGAAGTACTTAAAAATTTCTCGTATAAAAATATTACATTATCAGTTGGCGCGAGTTCGAATATCAATAACGTCGTTTGGACTTGCATCGCATGATCGGTAAAGGCGAGCTCTCGGACCCTGGCTACTTGTCGCATATCCCGCGATTTACCCCCTCCACCATCACCTAGGGCAAGGCGGTGGGGACCCCTAAGGTCAGGGAGATGACCTTTTGTGAAAAATAAAAAGCCTAATTTTTTTGCTCACGAGAAAAAAAAAAATGAAAAAGCTAGATTTGCTACTATAAGCTACTAAAAATTTAAGTTTTTTCTATTGAAGAAAAAAAATTAAATTTTCAGCACTTAATTTTTTTTGTTAATTCAATGTTTTTGTTATTTACAATTTAAAATAAATTTAAAACATAAGGGGGTAATAACTTTTAATTAGGGAGCGTTTGGTTTGCAAGAAAACAAAAAAAAAAAAATTCTAAAAATCTTTAAAATTTATTTCACTACACGCATTACGAATTCATAACTTATCTAAAAAATTTTAATATTTCACTAAACAAATAAAAAATTTGGAAAAGGGTTAACAGGATCAATTATTTGGACAATCATATTTTTTGAGTTGAAACTTTCAAGCGAGTATCATTGTCGCTATTTTATACTAATTTTTTTTTTTGAATCCGTGGGAACGATTTGAGAATAGATTTGAAAAACCGTTTTCACAGTTTTGTTTTGACGATACAAAAATATCCCTTTTCTTCTCTAAAAAACTCTATTAAATGTTAAACACTTAAAATTAATTCAAATTATATTTTTTTTTTATTTTTTATCACTCTAAACGCTATTTATAGGGTGTTTGATATGATAAAAAGTAAGATAAAATAAAATAATTTGTGAATTTATAATTCGTGCAGTAAAATAAAAAATAAATAATTTTTAAAAATTTTTAACGTTTTTCAAAATTTTTTAACAAAACAAACACGCCTAGCTGCGAGGTTGATAGCTTTTAACTAGTTGCAAACCAGGCCTCATTTTGAATTTTTAGGTTGATAGCTTTTAACTAGTTGCAAACCAGGCCTCATTTTGAATTTTTTGCGGTAGGAGGGAGAGGGCGATGGATGGGGCCCACGATTTTGCCCTTTCTGTTTGTATCTTTCCCAAAAAACCTCTCCGCGTGACCTTTAGCTCCTGCGCTGACCCTCTCTCTCTCTCTCTCTCTCTCTCTCTCAGCGGCTTTAATTTGAATCGGTTCTGATTGCAAAATCAGAAGAGACCCACTTCTCCTGAGCGCAAAAACGCGTAAGCGAGACCGACGTCAACAGGGACGGGTTTCTTCGGGTTCTTGTTATGGAGAATTGATTCGAACAACATCACAAAGGTACTCTCTCTCTCTCTCTCTCTCAGAGCATTCTTTATTTCCTGAATATGTTTGCTTTTCGTGTTTCTCTTTCTGGGTCTTTTGTTATTTTCAGTCGTATTCTGAGTGAATTTTGATCAATGATTTTATTGTTAATTGACCTTTATTTGCAATAATTTAGATCTGTCTTTGGGTAGTACCTCTGATTTGGGCTAATATTTCCGGTTTGGGTTTTACCCTATTTGTGTCTCCGTTGATGGGTTTGATTACTGTGGGTGTTAGTGTTCATTGATTGTAGTGAAATAGCAATTCCAAAGAGACTTGTCATTGATGGGGTGTTTCCGTAGGTTTGCTGAATTCCTCGTAACCCATGAGTATAGGTGGTGTGTTTCAATTTTTTAAACACCCTGATTTGGGGGCTCTCGTGCTTTTTATAAAATTTTGGACACTAATACCCTCTTTAAATATTGAAATCTAAACTTTTGACTTTTTTTTTTAAACAAAACTCTATTAATAAAATACATTTATATTTATTAAATTGAATTAATTTTATTTAATTATTAATTATTAAATTAATTAGTTAATTAAATTAATTTAATTATAATATTTCTTAAAAATAATTTACTTCAGTACATAAAACATATTAAATATAATTTATTTGTATTATTTATTAAAAATAGTTAAATTAAATATATTTTATATTAATTTAATTAATTCATTAATAATTAATTATTAAATTAATTTAATTTACTTAATATAATAAAAACAAGTTTAACAAACACATTTTTGTTGTCCATTTCTAAAACTCTGTGGACATAAACAGAAAAACAATAATCATAAATATTACCAGATGGGTCTTTATTTTCCTAACTTCTCATTGTTGCAACTTGGGATGTTACATATTTTGGATAGTCTATAATTTAGATTTGACTTATTTGGACAAGTATTTTGAATGTTATATATTTTAAATGATCTATAATATGGATGTGACTTATTTGGATTAGTATTTTTGGACGTCATTTTTGGAAGACTTTTTTTTGTGTTATTTCAATATAAATTACAATATATTGTTTTATATGTGCAGTGATATATATTTAACGAATAAACAAGGGCTTATATGTAATTATATACACTCATAAGTACCTTAGAACCCATTTAAAAATAAACTTCAAAGTATGGGTTCATTATTTTTAAACCTATGTTCCTGATCACTTCAAGACCCATACCATCTAAATGCCTCAAGACCCATACCATCTAAACGCCTTAAAACCCATACTGTAAGAAGACATTAAAACCTGTGCTTTAAAACATCCAAGCACATCCCTAATTGTAACATTTGGTAGTGTTAAATATCCAATGTATGGGATAAAGAGTATTCTTATTTCCATTTTATATGGATGGCTTGTTGAGCAAATGTTGGTTCAATGCGCTACTTTTTTTTTTAAATTTTGCATTTGGTGGCATTCCTTAATGCATTTCTAATAATAAATCAAACCAAACTAAGTTTTTTCCCACTTGGTGGGGTCAGCTATATGGATTTGACGACGCCAATCAAATCTGTTAAGGGTCAGGTTTTTCGTTAGATCCATGTAGGTAAGGTCATATTTAATCGTTACTTTTTAACTGCTCTTGGGTTTCTCTCTTTCTCTCTTATTCTTGGCAATCTCTATACTTTCACACCTTTTAATAGGTGCCTCTGTTGGACGCCTTTTAACATAACTGAACCATCTTAGGTGATTTTTTCCCATTTTATCTTCAATTGATGCTATTCCTACTTTATTTCTAATCTTTTCGTTCCTAATCCTATCTCTCCTTATGATCTCGCACATCCACTTTAGTATTCTCATATCCACAGTTGCCATCTTTTGAACATGATTATGCTTTATCATTAAGTAGTTGATAGATGTTGATGAGAATAATTTAATAAACTTTTTTGGTAATTGATGTAGGCTTAAAGCATTATTAAGATTACAACCAAAAGTTTCCTTTTCGACTTAGCTTCTTTTCCAATAAATCAAACTTGTTTGGAAATTTCCTAAAATTGTGTTGCTCTTTTCTTATATTTCCTTTTATTTTAGTATATCAAATTTTTTATTTTTGTTAGTTTCTTAATTCGTTTGCTAGTTTTGCTATTATTATAAGTCTTACTAGAATTAAGGTTTCTAGAATTTCTACATACACGTATGTAAGAGTAATATAACAGTCAAACAACGGCAAAAAATGGCCAGGAGACAACAAAGAAATAGATATGTAGGAAATAAGGTTAATAGATGCCGGTCCGACAGGTGCAAAAGGGGCTGCCCACCATGGTTCAAAGTCACGGTCGCGGCTATTCTATCGGCTTGAGAATTTTCAATGCGGTCGCGGTGTCGCGTCGCGATATCGGGTGATACATAATATTTTATTTTTTTAATTTAAAATATCAAAAAATAAAGAAAAATTCTAAATAATAAAATGGATATATTATATGACCAAAATATAATAACTCTTTTACTAAACATTAAATAACTACTTATAATATGTGAATGAGCTAACTTTTCTTTTTTTCTCTTCTACACAAATTGCCAAAAAATTGTTTGTCTCACCAATTTATCGCCGCAACAGTTAGTCATCTCGGTCTATTGCCGAGATATTAGCTTGTCTCAGTAGCTTCAGAACAAAATAACTATTCTTGACGCATTTATTTGATGCGGGTTGAGATCTTGTCTCGCCGTCTATCGATTCCGATACGTCTCAGACGATATCTCGGCGTCTCGGACGATACTTTGAACCATGCTGCCCACTGGTTAAGCATGATTCAATTGAAAAATTCACTGGGGATCGATGGCTTTGATACCATGTTAAGAAAGAAGGAGATTATGGAAGATTTGTATTCTTGGAATTGTTGTCAATTGTATGAAGTCTATTGCCTTTTATAGTTGAATAAGGCAATAATACATGGAAACAATAAGAATATAGATCTTCAGGATGTCTCAAGCATAATATCTTGAAGGGAGATTATTTCCTTGCCATAATATAATTCTAACAATGTACTTTAACAGTTGGTTTCACTTGCTTTCCTTTTGTATTGAAGTGCAATAATTTTGATTAGTTGGATTGATTATGGTCAGTAAAAAAGAAAATAATGATCAATAGTCTTGATTTGTTGCGTTGATAATGTTGGTGTTGATCAAGTTATCAGTAAAATTTTAAATTTGCATTAACTTTGTTGATGTTATATTACACATGCAGAGCTTGTCAAATTAGCAATGGCAACCGGAAATGCTTATTTTGATGACATCCAAAGTAAACCTGAGGTTATTGATCCTCAAAGTGAAGACAAGATGGATTTAGATGAAGATGTGAATGATCCTGCTAGAACTGCTTTAAAACCTAATGTGACTGCTTCCACCAGTGTTCGTGAACTATTGGAATGCCCTGTATGCTTAAATGCTATGTATCCTCCTATCCATCAGGTTTGTTTACCTTCTGAAATTTTTACGTCAGAGGTCCTTTTCCTGCGATGCCATGAAAGGTTTTAGAAGTCCCATTTACAATTGATATTTTAGTTTTCCATTGCATTAATATTTAGTATGTTTGCAAATACCTAGTTTTATATCCAGCTTAATTGAATTGTAATTGTTTCTAATTGGTTTATTACTTGGTTTATATCTACAGCTGCACAACTACCTATGTGAAGAGAGAAACTATGTTAATGATGTCTGGTTTTTGGTTTCAAATTCCCATTCAGGATGTAATATTTGGTTTTAACCCTTAAATAGAGTTACTGAAACTGGGGATTAAGTAAATGCTTTAATTGCATACAGGAGTATAGTATTCCTACATTGGTGTCAGTTCACCCTTTTCTAACAGAGGGTTTTTTTTCTCTTCATTTGGCTTTCGGTTCTTATCATTTTAACTTTTGGGATTTAATTTTAAATGCTTTACTTTCCCCTCTTCGGTTAACTGTTTCTGAGCTGTAAATAAGTCTGATAATGCATACCTAACATATTGGGAGCTGGTGCATTTTGTTGTCTACTTTTTGTGTCTAGGCTTTACATGTGTATAAATTATTTGTCCAAATCCAACTTCCTGAGTATGGTTCATATGCATATGCATATGCATATGCAATCTGCTATTTTGTTTGGCATGAAAAGAAGAATTATTTTTACTGAACCTTAACTTTTTTTCTGTATTGCCTTTTGACTTGTGTTCCAAATCTTGCAAGTTGCAACACGAATGCCTTTATATTAAATATTACCGGAGCCTTGTGCAAACCCAACCTTACCCTTGCGAGATGAGATTTGTTGGATGAGCCTTTTGTGTGCTTAAAATATCAACCTTATGAGTTATTGATACCGAACCAAACCAAGCCAAACCTCATGAGTTACTGATATTTTATTATTTTTCTTTGATTAAAGTTTGTGCAAATTTAAATTTAGATAAAACCACTCGATTATCATTGGCAAAGAAAACATACAATCTTTCATATTCTTGTAGTAAACTCGATACTGATTATGATCCTTGTTACACAAAATTAATTCCTTGAAAAAACAAATGGGGTTTTGCTGAAGTTGATTGCTGCCGGAAAAGTTGTCATTTCTGTTTTCATGTAGAATGTTTTTATTATTGGTCCCTTCCCTTTATTTGGTTGCAGTGTTCAAATGGTCACACATTGTGCTCAGGTTGCAAGCCTAGGGTGCACAACCGGTGTCCCACTTGCAGGCATGAGCTTGGCAACATCAGATGTCTAGCATTGGAGAAGGTGGCTGCGTCGCTTGAACTTCCATGTAAATATCAGAGCTTTGGGTGCATGGGTATCTACCCGTATTACAGCAAGCCAAAACATGAATCTCAATGTCTATTCAGACCCTATAACTGTCCCTATGCTGGATCAGAGTGCACAGCCATTGGTGATATTCCTTGCCTGGTGGCTCATTTAAAAGATGATCACAAAGTTGACATGCACAATGGCAGTACTTTTAACCATCGTTATGTCAAATCAAATCCACATGAAGTTGAGAATGCAACATGGATGCTTACGGTAGGATTCTCTCTTTCATTGCAAACGCTATATGCATTATTACACGGTTAATGCAGATGCCCCTGTCAAAGTGCATACTTGACAGTATGTTTGAGCTGCTTTTCTATTTTGCTGAAATTTGAATGAATTGAGGTAGTGAAGATCATCGTTTTGATACCATTCATTGATTGGTATGGAAAACTAGCACCCAAGTTAGGATGATGGGAACTTTTCACTAAGTGAAAATTGTTGGGCTAGTTTCATTTTTTGACAGGACTTTATTTTCCTTTCCATATAATTAGACAAGTAATGCATACAACTTGCATTTTAGTTTTTATTTTTTTAGAATTTTAAACTGCAATGATGTGACGCAAATGTTGGCTTATCATCTTGAAAGAAACCACATGCTATAATACCCTTTTATTTCAATAATGTTACTGCTGCATCATTCTTGTCTCATTTTCTGGTAAAAATTGTCTGAATTTCATGCAGCTAGACTTTATTCTCATAACAGTAAAATTTTTGACGTGGGAGATTGTGTCATCATGTACTACAGGTTTTCAGTTGCTTTGGGCAGTATTTCTGTTTGCATTTTGAAGCATTCCAGCTTGGGATTGCTCCTGTCTACATAGCATTCCTGCGGTTCATGGGTGATGATAGCGAGGCGAAGAACTACAGCTACAGCCTTGAGGTTGGAGGGAATGGGAGGAAGATGGTTTGGCAAGGAGTGCCTAGAAGCATAAGGGACAGCCACCGGAAGGTTCGTGACAGTTTTGATGGTCTCATCATCCAACGAAACATGGCTCTCTTCTTCTCTGGAGGAGATCGCAAGGAACTTAAACTAAGGGTAACTGGTAGGATTTGGAAAGAACAGTGATGATTTTTTTTTTTTTTTTTAACACCCATTTTGTAGAATCTGTTTGTTTTTCTGTTAGTTGCCTGTGGAGTTCTTCCTGGGTCATGTGTCTTATGGATTGGTGGCAAACTCTCTTTGCTGGTCCATGCCTTACATGAGTTGGAAGAAATGTGGTTGCATCCAATGTTTCAAAGTCTGTATTAATCCGACCGGATAAACTGGTAAACTCAAAAGACGTACTCTAAAAATTAGTTTGGTCAACTTGAATCCATTGGGTCAAAAATTTGATTTAAAATGCTAAAATTTACGGCTAAATTGGTGACTCATACATATCGTCTTCGGTTCAACGATTTTATAAATTAAAACTATTATTTAATTAATTTTGCTTTAGTATGAAAGTTAAAAGTTATTATTATTTCTTAATGCACTTGTAAAATTATTATTTTAATGTTTATGTAACATCTATTTTTTTATTATTTCAATTGATGATAACTTTTATTATGGGAGTGTTTGGGTGCATTTAGAACTCTGAAAATTTTTGAAAATTTTTGAAAATTTTTAAATTTTATTTCACTGCACGTTTTATGAATTTACAATTTATTTTATTTTATTTCACTTTTTATCATACTAAACACTCTCTGTAACAGAAAAATGGCAATAGAATAAATATTTAATAATTTTCAGTTTTTTGGGTAATTGTTAATTATTTTGATTTAATTTATTTATGACATCATAATTAATTTTATTTAATTTAATCATTGAACCATTAACCACTAGCTGATAATTTTTCAATTCGTTTTCAACAATATTTGGGTTTTAAAATATTGATTGAATCAATCATTGGTTTTTCTCTATGACATGTTGTTGTAAAAATAATATTATCGAATGGGATGGTCGTGGACTTCAACTCTTGTGCCCGATTTTAAGTTGGGTAGGCTCCATATTTTCTTGAGTTGGGTCTGATCGAGTGTCAAAACGCCCAACTCGTTGGACAAAAAGCCACTGGGGTCGTTAACGGTACGGCGAAAGGTCATTTATGATATAAAATTCACATCATGATTAATGGTTTAAAGTGATAAAAAATAAGATAAAATAAAATAAAGTGAAACGAGTTATGAGTTAATAATTCGAGTAGTGAAATAAATTTTAAATTTTTTTTTTATTTTTTAATCAATCAAACAGTGCCTTAATTATGTCTTATTTAGTTTAGTAAAGAAAATGGAGTCTCCCTTAATTTCACCGGCAAATACTTTTATGCGGATAGAGGTTTAGGAAGAACTCCTACAAGAATTTATTGCGAGGAAATCCTTTCAACTTCGAAAGTCCCTCATATATTACTATAGTTTTATTTATGGGATTTAAATAGAGTAGAATTTAACATTACTTGTTAAATAAAGGCGAAAATGTATGAAAATTATTAGAGGAAATATTAAATTGAAAAATTAAATTTATTAATAAATGTATTTCATTTTTTATATTTTTTGCCCAACCTAATAAAAATAATTATTTAAAATTTTATGTTTATTCACGAGTAATTATTCCCACTTTTTAAAATGTATGTGTCCTCTCAACATGCAATTAACGTATAAAATACTTTATGTTTGCCAGCTAATTTGTTTTTATTAACGAGGCATCATAGGCACTGTTTGGTTTGTAAAAAAAGTAAAAAAAAAAATTTGAAAATCTTTGAAAACTTTTGAAAATTTCTAAAAACTTTTGAAAATCTCTAAAATTTATTTCACTGCATGAACTACGAATTCACAACTTATCTCACTTTTTATTTCTCCAAACATACCCGTAATATATAAACGAACTCACAACTTATCTCACTTTTTATCTCTCCAAACATATCCGTAGTACATAAAGATAGAATAATTTTTCATTTATTTTGAGCGAAGAAGTGTTTTTTTTTCTTTTTTTTGATAAGTACGAAGAAGGGTTCTTTCTGGAGGACTCGAATTATCTACTTTACTTAATTTTTATTAAGAGGCATATATATTATGTAAAGTTAGAATAATTTCTTATTTATTTCATTTAACACCAAGAAAAAAAAAATCATTCAATTGTATTAACAATTTGCAAGTGATGACTTTCCCAGTTTGGAATTGGGCACCTTGTTCCTTATGACAGGTTGTAAGTTTCTATGTCAATAAAAAAAAGACTAATTATTTTTGTAATGATTCAAGAATTTTAAATCTTACTTTAATTATTTTTATTTAGTATTTGATTTTGTACTAAAGAATTTAGTTAATTTAAATTTTGTCTCTTTAAATTTTGTCGAGACATCAATTAAATATTTATTTTATTGAGAACACACGGGTTGTGTGAGAATATTTTTAAGTTTTAAATATTTTGTGAATTATTAAAAAAAATTATAATTGATTTTGATAAACTAATAATTTAATGGAAATATATTTTTTCTATACTTGCTGTGTGTGTTTATATATATTTATATATGTATATATGCTATGTGTGTTTATATATAGGGTAAAATATGAAAATTTCCCTTACACTTTATCTTCGGTCTCATTTTGGTCATAAAGATTTCAATTACAAAAGTCAAATCTCTATACTTTTAGTCAAGCAACAATCAGTTTTTTTTTGTTTATTATCTGTTATAAACTACTATTAAGGCGAGAGTAAAAACGTCATTTCACAAGATGATTCACGGAGAAGAGTGATGACATGACATCTTCAGATGACGTGAAAACTGTCTGCCATATGTTTGACGCTCACTCGTTCACGTGTACTAGTATATATTTATATATAAATTAAATATGAGGGAAAATATATAATACTAGGCTCTGCCCGTGCCTGAAGGCACGGGACTTCTCTCGTCCGTTGGCTGAGTCAATCTTGGCCGTTCATAGTGACAGGTCATACCTGTCTAATCACTGAGCGATTTTGTTAGATAGATTCTGACTCCTGCGTTCAATTCAATCTCCACGTTCATAATAATAATATTAAAAAAGGAAAACACTAGAACAAATGTGTCTTTTTTCATGCATAGTTATAATACGTAAAAGACGTTGTGATCTTAAGGAAAAATTCGAATCTTCTCCCCTCTATTTAGGAGTAATTATATTTTAATTTTCGGTGTCCAACTTAAAAATACATGCTCGTTTTAATTTAAAGTTAACCCATTTAAACTAAAGTGTAAAATTAATAAAACATATTAAATTTAATTTAATTTAATTTAATTTATGTCTGAAATACCATAAAAACTCATATATAATTATTCAGTAAAATAAAGACAAATTTTGGTTATAAATTTATATTAACACTATTTTAAAAAAATAAATTTAATATAAAAATAAATGAGAGTGTATCTTTATAAATTTATTTTTACAAGAATCTTTTTTTTTTTTTTTTTTTTGGAACTAATTTTGAATTGTGAAGTCTAAATTTAATTAAATTTAAACAAAGTCTATCAAATTACGGAAAAATAATGTATCAATTTTGAAATAGGAGGAGAGTTATGTGTTGAGGGATAAAGAATAATATGGTGTCGACACTACTCAAGCAGCACAACATCGGCTACTCCACAATTAATCTTTAAAGTGGTCTTTAATAATCAACTAAATTAGACAGCTTTAATATTCACTTTCAAAATTGTCCAATAAACTTTATTATTTTTACAATTAAAACAATTTAATAACTAATCGAATATAGGGTATTTTTGTACAATTACCTTTGCTAACCACTCACCAACTTTCACTGTCGTGTCAATTTAACTTGCGCATTCACAATGTAGGCGCCACAACTCAGCTCCATTTAGCCCCTGAAGACCTTCATAAATGATGGTTTGGAGTTTCCATCGTCGACTTGATTTTGGGCACTTGCAGAAACAATGGTGGAGATGAAAATCTGGCAAATTTTATTGAATTTTAATTATTTTTATTTTCTTGGAGTGTAGCAAAATTTGTTTTTTTTTTTTTTTTTTTTATAACTCAGGTATCTGGGCCAGTTTGCACGCACCTCGACTATTCTTTGATGGCTCCGAAGTTAACGACTGGGTAAATTCTCCAGTGACCGTGAGGAGACTCGAATTAGTGACCACTGGAGAGCAAACCCAAGATTTTACCAGTTAAACTACTTCTCTGTGTAAAGCAAAAATTGTTGATAATAGAGATTCAATTTATACCGAACTTAAATTAAATTAAACGGGTGCAACTAAAAGTCCATGATCTCAAAGAAATAATGTAGGTATTTTTAAAAGAAAATAAATAACAAATGTAAATGAGCTGCAAAACTCTGATTCATTCATTAACTTATGAAAATATATATATACAAAAAATTGTAACAAACTCAAAAAAAATAAAAAAAAAATCCCTAAAAACAAGCAACAGAAATTTAAAAGCTCAACGGCTTTTTCAGCTTCTGTTATTCCAGAAACGTCTCAACAGTTCCAATTGTTTTGACTTCTTCAACTTCTAATTTGCTGCAGCAAACATAGCACATTTAAACACTCCTCCTTGCTATTTTTGTTGCATACTCCTATTTTTCCTCTCAAAAATTCAAACCTTGCTTTGGACAAACCCTTTGTTAGAATGTCTGCAAGTTCACCAGCCTCACTTCACCATTTTTCTGCACCTCCCTGGTAAAGTAGTACTTCACTTTGAAATGCTTGGTTCCTGCATGAAGCACTGGGTTGTTCAAAATTGCTATTGCAGCCTAGTTATCCAAAAATACTTCGGTTACTTCTTCTTGTGTCAACCTTATATCAGTCATGATCTTTCTTAATGATAGAGCTTGGTTAACTGCAGCAGCTACTGCCAAAGACTCAGCTTCTGCAGTTGACTGAGCAACTGCTTCTTGCTTCCTTGAACTCTAACAATAACACCCTGTACTAAGGCTGAACAGGTAACCCGAGGCGCTCTTCATGTCTTCACAAGCTCCAGCCCAGTCACTATCTGCATATCCATGCAAAACTAACTCATCTTTCTATCTGAATTTAACTCCCAAGTCCAGTGTCCCTTTCATGTATCTTAACACCCTTGTAGCAGCTTTAAGGTGCACTGCCTTGGCACAGTGCGTGAACAGTGAAAGTAAGCTGACAGAGTGCGTTATATCTGGCCTTGTTGCAGTCAGGTACATCAAACAACCAATCAAGCTTCGATAGAAGCGTTCACCAACCATTTCAACTCCTCCTTCTGGACAGAATTTCTCATTTTGAGCCAATGGAGCATCCATGGGCTTACATTCCTCCATTTTGAACTTTCTTAACACTTCCTCTCATTTTTTGATTGCTGAATTTCCATTCCGAGAAAGAAACCCATCTCACCAAGGTCGGTCATCTCAAATGCACCCATCATTTGCTCCGTAAACACCTTGACAAGCTTTGCGTTGCCCCCTATCACTAGCAAATCATCTACATGCAGTCAGACAATAATTATTTCATGTTTTTCTGCCTTTTGAGTTTTGTCACTTAGGCTTCTGTTAAAGCCTAGGCTCATCAAGTGCTCATAATTCTACCATACCAAGCTCTTGGGGCTCGTTTTAGCCCATATAGAACCTTCTTAAGCAAATAAACCTTGCTAGGATTAGCTTCAAATCCCTCAAGTTGTTCAACAAAAATTTCTTCCTACATATAACCATTTAGAAGGCAGTTTGACATCTAGCCAATAGATTTTCCATTGTTTTGTAAACCCACTTGACTCCTATTGCTTTTTTGTGTAAAGGCCTGTCCACAAGCTCCCAGGTCTAATTCTTATGAATCATCTTTATCTCCTCCTGCATTGCGGTGATCCATTTGGAATCCTTTCCTGCTTCTTCATATCTAGCAGGTTCCAGAGCTGCTACATTACATTTCTGGTAAATTTTGGCAAGAGACCTTGCCCCTCTTGCTGGCAGCTCATCATAGCTATCTTCATCCAGCTGGAGTGCTTTCTCTTTTGCTATTGTCTGTCTCCTTGGTTCTACCTTTTCCCAATCCCATTCTGCATCTTCATCAAATGTCACATCTCTGCTAGTAGTGAATTTTCTAGTTAGCGGTTGGAAGATTCTATATCCTTTGGTGACTATGCTGTATCCCAGTAGGACTCTATATTCTGCCTCTTCATCTAAGTTTCCTCTCTTTGCATCTAGTATGTGAGTGTAACAAAGACATTGAAAAACTCTCAGGTTAGCTACATTAAATTTCAAACCATACCATGCTTCATATGGAGTCTTTTGCTTCAGAGCTTTAGTGACCAATCTATTTAGCAGAAAAACAGCAGTGTTGGATGCTTCTGCTCAGAATTTTTTTGGCATATGCTTCTCAAAAAGAAAACACCATTCCGCTGAGGGGTGTACTTGGCTGTCAACTAGTAGTCGATCCCTGCACTCTCACAGAATTTTTCAAATCTATCAGCAGTGTACTCAGTGCCATTATCTAACCTTATTACCTTGATCTTGCAGTTGCTTTGGTTCTCAATCTAAGTCTTAAATTTCCAAAAGTTTGCTGCAACCTCTGATTTTTGCTTCATGAAATACACCCAACACATCCTGCTTACATCATCAATGAACAAGATGAAATACCTACTTCCATTAAGTGACTTTGTCCTTACTGGTCCACATAAATCAGTGTGGATTAGCTGCAGTCTTTCAGTTGCTCTCCAGACTTTGTTAATTGGGAATCGCTGCCTGGCTTGTTTCCCCAACCGGTATGCCACACACACCTTGATTCCTTTTCCAGTGAATGTCATTCCCTTCACCACTTCTTCTTTTTGCATGAATTCCTGTGCAGTATTGTGGAACTGCCCCATTCTTCTGTGCCATACATCAGCCTGTGAGCAAGTATATGCACTGGATTCATTTTTCCTCCAATCTAGGCTAAAACTCTTACTTTCATGCCAACAGAGAACAGAACTGCACCACAGGAGTCAGTGATTTCACATATTTTATTTTTAAAGAATACTAAATAGCCTTTTTCAAGCAATTGCCCAACACTTGGCAGGTTTTGGTCTATTTCTGGTACAAAAAGTACATTAGTAATAAGTTTTTTACCTACAGAACCTGTTATCACAACAATTCCCTTTTCTTTTACCTCAATCAGTTGACTATTGCAAATCTTGACCTTCGATTCTGTTGACTTGTCCAATTCTTGAATGAGGGATGCATCATTTGTTATGTGGATGGTACATCCGCTGTCAATAAGCCAAGCATCATTGGTACTTGTACTGCTTCTAGCAAAGCAGGTGGCCACAAAGAGCTGCTCCTCCTATTGTCGATGCATCATTTATGCTTGAGCTGGTTGTCCCTCGATATGTTTATCTCCATATGCCCCATCTTCTTGCATGATCTGTACTGGATGTCCGGTTTATACCAGCAATACTTGTGCTCATGTGAGGTTTTTTTGCGGTGTAGACAGGGTGGATTTCTTCCTCTACTGCCTCCACTGTTGTTTCCACCTTCTTTCTTCTAATTCTCTCTATTATTTGGCTTCTTACCTTTATTTTCTTCCTATTTCTACTCAGATTCTTTCACTTGAAAAGCTCCTTCCATTGTCTCTTTCTGTTTGTAAGCTCTTCTCTGCTCTTGAGCTTGCAGCGCTTTGACCAATTCTCCAAGGGTGATCGTTAACAGATCTCTGGACTCTTCAAGTGAGGAAATCTTGGTTTCAAAACGTTCAGGAATGGTTACCAAGATTTTCTGCACAACCCTTTTGTCAGGAAGCTCTATCCCTAGCAACTTGATTTTGTTGACTACCACCATCAATTTGTTAGTGTAGCCCTTGATCCCTTCTGTTTCTTTCATTTTCTGCATCTCAAACTTCGTTCTCATAATTAGGATTTTCATTTTCTTTGTTCTTGTATTTCCCTGATATTCCTCCTTAAGGAGTTGCCATGCCTGTTTTGCTATTTCACATGCCATGATCTTGGTAAAAATTGTTTCTGAGAAAGCTGAGTGAATGTAGGTCTTAGCCTCGTACTTTCTTCTTCTTTCCTCCCTCTGATTTTTGAGTTGCGCAATAGTAGGATCTTCAGGAAGTGGTGGTTCTTCATCTCTTTCCACCAAGTCCCAAAGATCATTAGCTTGCAGATAGGCCTCCATTTTTACAACCCAAATTTGATAGTTTTTCCC
Organism: Pouteria glomerata; assembly: GCA_035590655.1. Taxonomy (NCBI): domain Eukaryota; kingdom Viridiplantae; phylum Streptophyta; class Magnoliopsida; order Ericales; family Sapotaceae; genus Pouteria; species Pouteria glomerata. The sequence goes on along the minus strand of JAVXUM010000021.1, from coordinate 18,356,171 downwards.
TGTAAAAACTGGAGGTAAGGCCATGAAATTGTTTCCAACCATGTCTGCTTCAGAGTGAAAGTGCTTTAAGATTGTTTTTGAAATGGTTCCTCATTGAAAATCACTCGAGCTTGTCATAAGCCCCTTAAGAAATCAGGCTTTATTACCACTTTGTAGGTATTTTTGATAACAAATAAATAACAGATGTAAATGGACGGCAATCCTCTGATTCATACAGAAATTCAAAATCTCAGCAGTTTTTTCAGCTTCTTTTATTCCCGAAGTCTCAGCAGTTCTAACTGTTTTGGCTTCCTCAACTTCTAATTTGCTGCAGCAAATATAGCACATTTCAACAAATAAGTTTGTGACCACGAAATGGAAAGTTTTCCCTCATCAAATAGAGAAAAATAATGCTATCATGAATTATGCACAATTCTCTTAAGCTGCGATTGAAACGGAGTTAAAAATTAAAAGATAAATATTATGAGATTAATTATTTATAATTTACTCTTTAACAACTTTCAAATATTTTACTCATTTTCCTTAAAGTTAAACATTTAACCTCTCGTCAGGAAAAATGTTAACATATTAATTTTTTATTTTTTTTTTACAAAGACACCATTTGTTTCAATATAAAATATTTTTGGAGAAAACGTTTGTGAAAGACAAGTGAACGTGCTTTTTCAAAAATATTTTATATTAAAATAATTGAGTATACCAGGCGCAATTAAAAAAGGCAAAATATCTGGTAGTAACATTTTAAATCCATACCAAACACACCAAACATTAAAAAATAAATAAATAAAAGAAAAGAAAAAAAAAAGGAAGAAAACTTGAAAGAGAACGGTGAGGCTAACATCGCACTGATGTCAATCCTGTGACATCAAACTCTGGAACCGTTGAATTAAAATCTAACAGATTTAAATTAATTTGGACTATTGGATTTTAATTCAACAGTTCCAGTCTAATGTTTGGGAGTGACATCGGAGAACGATGTCAGCTCCCCCGAGTCCAATCTGGAATAATTAAGAGTGAAGCATTGTAATAACCATTCAGTGGATTAGTAATCCAAACATGTTAATAATGGAAAACCAACAGATTCGATGCAAGGATGAATAACTCAAATTCTCAGTTTTTTTCCATAGACTTCCAAAAAGTTTACACATAAGACTACAAGTTCCCTCTCATGATGGGAGAGGATGAGATTCCAATCTCTACAGTATGTCAGTACTGAGAATTGATAGCATCCTGTGATTTCAATTTCCTACAATACAACAGTTTCCTTGAAGCTTTTACTCAACCAAATAGCAGTTTCTCTGGGAGAAACTTTCCCCGGACCAAATGGCTTCAGTAACACTACAAGTTCCTCAAACCTTTCTTGTTGCAAGAGCTGTGCACTGAACTCCAGCAAACCTTCTAATGCCTCGGCACGCTGTTGGTATGATGAGGTGTCAAACCGACGGTGATGGGAATCAGAAGACGAACGGCTTGAGACAACAGTCATCAGATTCTGCTCTGAGCATTCACTTCCACTTTGTGGAAGCCCATGATTGGCACCAGCATCCCGTGTCTTGAAAAATGTCCTGTCCAGAATCTGGACAGTACACTTGTCTTTCATGATTGAACAGTCACCAGTGGTCGGTGAGGTAGTAGAGAACTGAGCAGATGTTGAAGTTGTTCTGTGGAAGGGAAACAGGGGATCATCAGTAGAAGCCAAGGGGAATTCAACCACCTTATCAATCCGCGGAGCATTGACAGAGACATCTTCAGATTCTACACTGCTCAGTAAACCAACATTGGGCTTACGAGGCGATAAGAATGTTGCAGCTCTAGTTGATGATGGAGGAGATGTTTTGCGTGTTGATCGGAGAGTTTTGCTTGCTGGCATATGCAGCACAGGAGCCTGCGAACATACAATTATTGAGAATATTTTAGCTATTGGAACTTACCAAGAAGCTTTTTGCACTTGAACCAAGAACACCTCTTTACAAGTATAGCATCACTGCTTTTTTTTTTTTTTTTTTTTTTTTTTAACAGAGTTTAGCAGATACAATATCTAGAGTTTGAGAAGATGTACGATGGCTTACGACACATTACTTAAATGGCTATTAGTTCAAAATGCTAGGAAAAGAAAAGTTTAGATCTGTGTCTGTCACTTCTCTATAAACTTACTGAAACACGATTAAAACCACTGTTGGATGTCCTTGAAGGTGCCATCTGCCTCCTTGGAGTAGCCAATGTTTTCGCTGGTGTCAATCTCGAAGTCTTGGGAGCACTTGAAAACCTTGTGATTATTAATTTATCAACACCAATATCTTCATTGATACTTCCAACAGATAATTCGGAGAATTCCTCATTCAAAAAACTTGGACAATGCTGCTTTCTCTTGGAAGAGCTTTGAGAGTCTAGCTCAGTTCCAGATATGCTAGGATTCAAAGCCCTTCCATTACTATAAGATCGCCATTTCTCTCTGTCCGTAAGCATGGTAACAGCTTCAGGTTTAAGAAATCTAGTTTTTTTAACATAGTTGGAATCAGACCATTGCACTGGGAAAGTTTGCCGTCTAGGGCTATTAGATTTGAGATCGATCTTAAGAATGTGCTGTTGAAGGTGCGGGTGCTTGAGCAAATCTTCAGCCTGGAAAAACAGAGCTACACTTGAGAAGGGGAAAAGAAATTAAAAAAAAAAAGAAAGTAGAACAAGCAAAGTCCAAGCCTGAGCGATTTTGCAGCCTCAAAAACAGAGCAATGCTTAAGAAGGGGGAAGAAGTCCAAAGAAACAATAAGTTATTAAAACTGCAATGTGTCAAATGGTTACTAATTTTAATGCACATTCAAGCACCCAGGCCAACAGATTACCATACTCATTAAAAATATATATCATATGGAAGGGATTACTAAAATGCATTAATTCAGAAGATTATTAAAGGAAACCTGTCATGCTCTGTCTTTACAGTAGCTCTGAAAAAATGTTGCAAATATTCTCAATCTGACATAATTAAGGGACATTGACCATTACCCAGTGACGTTCAAGTAAGTTAGGTGCTGAGAGGGCTAACATTTGAATAAAGACCTAACCTAATATTATTTGGGTACAATGACTGCTCCTATACTCATGTTCCAATGATTGGCACACTATTTTTTCACCGAAGTACCAACTAATGCCCCTAATCCACCATCTGCTATAGTTAATGGAATGCAAATTTTTATAGGCTTTCAATATGTGAAAACTACAGTTTCATGGATAAACAAACCAAGTTGATAAATTTTGAATGATTATGGCATTATGGAAAGATATATGGACTCTTCACAAGCATACCCGTCATGATAGATTGGAAATACGTGAACTCTTGCAAAGAATACCCAAATCCGTTTACCGTGATCAAGTGAGCAAAATCTCGACATTTAATTTGCGTGATTTAATTTAACTGAACCGCCGGAACAACAGTGTTAGAGGCCCTATATGGCAAAAAGTCCTTTAATTTCAGTAGATGATTTACCATTGTGCTTAAAAGGAATGTTCCTCATCATGAATAGTACAAGTGTATATTTAGTTTAAAGTTATGTAAGCTCCACTATGAAATAGGATTCCAAATATATCATATCTAGCCTCAAGATCACTTTTGAGGATCATCAAATAGTGAGTCCTGAAAATCAAACAGTAGTTGCCAAGCAACTTTTAATTTTTTTATTTTGCATGAACACGTGTAAAAGGATTCAAAAGAAAATGAAAATGGCCTGGATGACATACACTTGGTCTAAGTTCTGGATTCTTCCGCAGCATACTTTTAACAAGCCCTCGACTGGGAAAACATTCAAGAAATAAATCAGTAAAACAAACCAAGTTATTTGAGCTGGATAAAATCAAACAATGAAATAATAGTCATCAGAAAATTCTAGAACCCAGTGTGCAAGAAGAAGACAACAAACTCACAATGGAGCAGAATACATGGTAGGTAGTGGGGCCACTATGGATTTATTTATTTTGTTGATCAATGCTTGCATATCCTGCACATGGAACACAGAAACATATTATCACAAAAGGACCACCACCAATAATAATTAACAATTCAGATCTACCCAAACAACAGGTGGGAAACCATCTTTTTTTTTTTTTTTTTTTTTTGACTCAGGTTGTCCGAGCCATTTTACACACTTATTGACTAATCCCTGAGATCCTGAAGTTAATGACTGAGCAAGCCTCCAATGGCCGTGAAGAGACTCCAGCCAAATAAGGGGGAACTTATGATACCACGGAGATGAATTCCTAGTGAAATGAAATTTGGTGTTGACATGTACTCTCATGGAACAAATCTAAATGATTCCACTTATTATGATGATAAAATATTTCTAATCAAATCTATTTTGTTTCATCATTTATCCATTCAAATGATGGACTTGTCCCTATAAGCGGTATGATTGAAAACAGCAGAAATTCCTTTCCACGGGTCATCTAGAGAAGACCAGAACAACTTGTTTAAATTACGATGCAAAACATCATGCAGGATTGCAAAGTAGAACCTTTAGCTAATCATATTTAAACAGATTTCAACATGAATTGAATCAACTATTCTTTGACCATCTCACTCAGCTCCCGATTCCAAGCCAAACGAATGTAACACTCGCCCCAGAAAATAAAAAATGTAATCAACATTAATCATCTAATAATTCAAAAATTTAATGTAAACCAATGCTTTCTAGCATAAGAAAGACAAACCCCAATACAACAACTTCATAATGATATAATCACGGGTTCCCAAACAATCCAAAAACTAAGAAGCAAGGACTCATAATCAAGTTGTTGTCTCCAAGTCGGACTCACAAGAATCCAACACACAATGGACACACACTAGGCTTATGCCATACTTGCCTTTTGCCTTGTCCCATTTTTTTTGTAACATTTTTTTTAGACACAAGCATGGAAAAGTCACAAACTCGTTTGGAACAAGATGGAAGTTTTCTTATAATATACGTAAGTTTTTAAGTATGGGTGAACTTGTGAATAAAACAAATTATAAAATAAAAGTACAAAGCATATTTTTTTTTTTAATAAGTAGAAATGATTATATTAGAAGGCTGATAGGAGATGCCAATCATATTACAAGAACGAACCCAAACAAATAGGTTTGATGCATAAGCTCTATAACTATAAACAAAAATTATGAACTCTAAAAAGTGTATACATACGGATTGATCAAACCAGACACCCAACAGAAACAAACTCTGAAGTCCATGAATATGCAACTCAATTCCTTGAAAAATACTTCTACTATGCTCACCCCAAACTAACTACAGCATGAAAGAAAGAATCAAGTTCTACACTTTCGTCTTTCTCTTGCCAAGCCAAGCATCCCACCATTCTATCAGCAAGCTTGACACTGACCTAGAAAACAACCAATTCATACTGAGACATCATAGAGCTAAGCTCTACAACTCCTTTGACATTGAACTATGAACTATCAAATGAGAAACAGTCTCCCCATTGTATTTCAATAAAGCATGCCAACTGACTATGATTATCCTCCTCTTACACAAGTTGTCACAGATGATGACACTCCCCCAAACCACACACCACTTAAAAAGAAAAAAACAATTACACTTGCTGAAGCCCCACAACTTTGTATTTTAAACCACTGGAAATTCGCCTCCTCTTCCCCCAAAAAGGCTAATGTAGGACTTGACAAAGAACCGACTTGTCTTGGAGACCTCCCACGAAAGTTCGTCGTTCATTCTCCCTGTTAATGTGCATTTATAGTAGGAAATGTATCTAGATTTTAGGAAATGTGAATAGTCACCCATGTATTTGAAGAGTCACTTTGTACATATATAAATATACACACAAGTACCCAATTGGTGAGTAGAATTCATTTCAATAAGACTAGTCTCATAACATAGTATCAGAGCGTCAATCTTTTGTTCCTGTTTGTGTTACAAGAACCTAGATATAGATTCTCAAGAACACTCTTTGGTCTGTCAACGCTTGGCGTCGTAGGAAGTAGAGGTATTGTCACTGTAGCATAAGTCCATCACCAAGTCCCTGTTTCAACAGATTCTTCAACTCCGTGAAGTCATCGGAGAGAAGTGAGTGACGTCAGAGGAACGCTATCACCAGAACAACCATCATGCACCGTCTGTCCATCTGCCCGTGGGCCTCGCAAACCTCCGTCGAAGCTACGCGTGTGGGTGTGTGAAGCTTTGTTGAACTTTCGGTCTTCTTTGCAGTATTCTCCCCACTTTCCGGTGACCACTCCAATACTGTTCATTCACTGTTTGAACAACTTTTCTCTTTACCTCTACACATCAGTTTACTATTAGTGTCCTAGTGCTACCGTGGTCCGATTCTAATGGCTTCTAAGATATCCATTGAACAAAAGATGATTGGTAATTCCATCCCTATGCCTCAACAGTTAATAAGAAGTAAATTGAATAGAACGAATTACATTCAATGGTCTAAGGTAATAAAAATTGCAATAACTGGGTATGGTAAGCAAAAACATTTGACAGAGTCTGAGCCTTCTGAAACTGATTCTAAGTATGATGCTTGGATCCAAGAAGATGAACATCTGGTTAGCCTTTTATAGAACTCCATAGAACCTAACATTGCCAACATGTGCACTCATCTTGACATATGTAAGGAGATATGGGAAAATGTTCACTTATTGTTCCCTAGTGACCTCACTCGCATGTATGATTTGTCACCAGAGTTTTTTCAACTTCAACAGTCCGCAGACAAGTTACTAAATACTTCGCCTCTTTCAAGCGCGTTCTTGAGTAGTAAAATTCTCTACAACCATTATCAACAGACATTAATGTGATGAAGAAGTAACGGGAACAAATGGTTGTTCTCCATTTTCTTGCTGGGCTAGATTCTGAGTTTAAGCCCATTAAAGCCTAAATACTTAGTGGGGCTCCTCTTCTCTCATTTGCAGAAACTTACTATCGAGTTATGAAGGCTACTTCTAGAGATTCATCCACCACTGTTGATGCTACACAATATGCCCTAATCAGTTAGATATCTTCAAATGGCAAAAATTCTAGCTATCAAACCCCGTCTCAGTCTAGTGATCGTGGGACTCATGGAAGTCGTGATCGTGATCGTGGTCGTGGAGGTCGTGGTACAAGACCTCAGTGTACACTTGCTGAAAGCCGTGTTGGCCATGTTAGAGAAACTTGCTAGGATCTTCATGGAAAGCCAGCCTATATGGTTCATGCAATCTCCTCTGATATTTTTACTTTTGCAGATAAGTCCAATACAAATAAACCATCAACTGTGACTCTTTTAAGAGAAGAGTATGCTAAACTTCTCCAGTATCAAATAGCTCATCAAGCATTTCTTCCTATGGTTTCTATAGCCCATCGAGGTAATTCCACTACTTGTGTGTCTACATCTTCTTCTTGGGTCATCGATTCTGGTGCTTTAGATCCTATGTCTAGTACTTCTTTATTATTTTCTAATATTCAGTGCTCTCCCATCTCTAGTGTTACTACAGCTAATGGTTCATCTAATCCAAATAAGAGTATTAGTAAAAGTTGTCCATCTTCTACTTTACCCTTATCCACTGGTTTATATATTCTAACCCCGTCTTTCAATCTTCTATCTGTTAGTAAACTCACCAGACAACTGAATTGTTCACTAACTTTCTTTTCTGATTATGTGATTATTTAGGATTTGAAAACAAGGAAGAAGATTAGAGAAGGACATGAAACTCAGGGACTCTATTATCTGGCTGATTCGTATGCACCACCATCTACTACTTGCTCTGCAGTCACTTCTCCTATTGATGTTTACTGTCGTCTTAGTCGCCCATCTTTTGATAAGTTGAAATATATGGTTCCTAATTTAAGTCAACTTTAGTCTTTGGATTGTGAGTCTTGTCAGTTAGGAAAGCATCACTGTGCTTTCTTTAGTCCCAAAGTCAATAATCGGACTTCCAGTCCTTTTTATTTGGTCTATTCTGATGTATAGGGAACGAGTCGTGTCATTTCAAAATTGGGTTTTAAGTATTTTATTACTTTTATTGATTATTTCTCGAGACTTACATGAGTTTATCTAAGGAAAGATTGTTCTGAGTTATTGTCTATTTTTCAATCCTTTTATGCTGAAATTAAAACTCAATTTATGTGTTTATCAGAATTCTTCGCAATGACAATGCTAAAGAATATTTTTCAAAACCTTTCATTGAATTAATGACCTTATATGGCATGCTTCATCAGTCTTCTTGTTCTTGCACTCTATAACAAAATGAAATTGCAGAAAGAAAAAACTTATATTTTATTAAAACAACTAGTTGTCTAATGTTTCACATGAAGGTTCCAAAGGGTTTTTTGGGGGATGCTGTTCTTACTGCATGCTATTTAATTAATAGAATGCCATCTTCTGTTCTGCAAGGTTGTTTTCCTTATTTTGTGTTGTTTCCCAAAACACCATTGTTTTCTCTTGCCCCACATATCTTTGGGTGTGTTGCTTTTGTTCATCAACTTGACAGTGGTACTGACAAGCTTGATTCTCATGCTCTTAAGTGTGTCTTTTTGGGATATTCTCGGTTATAAAAAGAATATCGATGTTACAATCAGACTCTTCATCAATATTTTGTGTGTTGATGTCTCATTCTTTGAGAATACTTCTTTTCTTTTTTGATATTTCATCTTTATCTGATTTGAATAAGAGCCTTCATTTACCCGTAATTTCTCCTTTTTGTCTTTTTCTTCCCAATTTGCAGGTTTATACCAAACGGCAAGCAGCTACAAAGTCTTTCCTTGATGCCTCAGGGACCTCATGTTCTCTAATTCCGTCTTCAGATCCTGCTCGTGAGCCAAATCTTAGTGATCTTAATCTTCTTAATACCCTTCAGAAAGGTACACACACTTGCACCTCTCATCCTATTTTTAATTTTGTTTCTTATAACACTTTGTCTCCCTTTTATCATGTTTTTATTGCTTCTCTATCCTCTGTTTCCATTGCTAACTGTGTCCAAAATATTATCTCATTTTGGATGGCACGGTGCTATGAAAGAAGAAATGGCTACTCTCCCTACTGAAAAGTCCATTGTTGGCTGTTAATGGGTGTATAATATCAAAGTTCACCCCAATGGTTTTGTTGATTGGTTGAAAGCACGACTTGTTGCAAAATGGAACACTCAAATTATGGCCTTGATTTTTTAGAGACCTTCTATCCTGTGGCTAAGATTACATTTGTTTGCCTTTTCATTTCTCTTCCTGCTCTTTTCACTAGACTCTTCACCAACTGAATGTTAAGAATGCATTCCTTCATGGAGCAATCTCCTGGATTTGTTGCTCGGCGGGAGTTTGGCTTAGTTTGCAAATTAAAAAAATCACTGTATGGCCTAAAACAATCTCCTCAAGCATAGTTTGGAAGATTTAGTAATGTTGTGATGGACTTTGGATTGATAGGTCGTGGTGTTGATCATTTCGTATTTTATCATCATTCCTCTCACGAGAAGATATGATTACTAGTTTATATGGATGATATTATGATCAACGGAGATGATACATAAGATATTCATGATCAAAAGATGTTTCTCCAGAGTAAATTCAATACCAAAGACTTGGCTCCATTGAAATATTTTCTGGGCATTGAAATGCCAGGTCACACAAAGGTATTACTCTTTCTCAAAGAAAATACGTATTTGATTTGCTGGTTGAAATTGACATGTTGGGAGCCAAACCAATTGACACACCAATGGATCCAAATACAAAACTTCTTGTAAATAAGGGAGAACCATTGGATGATCCTAGTCGATATTGCAGATTAATTGGGAAACTCAACTATTTGACAGTTACACGACCAAACATCTCATTTGCCACAAGTGTAGTTAGTCAATTCCTTAATGCACCTCGCTCTAGTCACTAGGATACGATCATTCGTGTTATGAGATATCTAAAAGGTGCATCAAGACATGGTTTGCGGTATCAAGATAATGGTCATACTCCTGTTCAAAGTTATACAGATGCTGATTGGGCTGATTTCCTATCAGATAGACGATCTATTACTAGATATTGCATCTTTGTGGGATAAAATCTAGCATCCTGAAAAAGTAAAAAACAAACAGTAGTGGCAAGATCAAGTGCAGAGTTAGAATATAAAGCCATGGCACACACATCATGTGAATTGATTTGAATGTGTCATATGTTGACAGACTTGGGAATATCTAGATCACAGCCTATGGAACTGTTTTGTGATAATCAAGCTACCGTCCATATAGCCTCTAATCTAGTGTTTCATGAGCGAACCAAGCATATTGAAGTTGATTGTCAATTTGTTAGAGAAAAGATTCTACAAAATGTCATCAAGACTAGTCATGTAAAGCCCAAAGATCAATTGGCTGACTTGTTTACTAAAACTTTTGGGGGAGCTAGAGTGAGAAATATTTGTAACAAGCTTGGAAAATATAGTATATATACTCTAGCTTGAGGAAGAGTGTTAATCTACATTAATAGTAAGAAATGTATCTAAACTTTAGGAAATGTGAATAGTCATCCGTGTATTTGGATAGTCACTTTGTACATATATAAATAGACACATAAGTACCCAGTTGGGTGTGTAGAATTCATTTTAGTAAAACCAATCTCATAACACTCCCTGTACCCCCCTTCTATATTGAAACCATAAAACCTGTTGCAATAGTTCCAATATCTCCCCAAATTCCTCATATTAATATTTCTACCTAAGATAATATGCCAAAACAGTGAGCCATCCTACTCCACAAACACTTCTCTATGGTTGCCTCATGATTCTCTACAATGTAATAAATATGTGGAAATTCCTCTTGAAGCTTATCTTCGGCTCTATTCCATCGATGCCGCCAAAATTGCACCATATTGCCTCTCTCCACTTTCACTGGTACTCCACAAATTCCAACCATACTGACCAAATACATCTCCCACTCCAAGAGGCTCTAACACCACCTCTGAGGTCCGCTCTCACCAAGAGACCCCAAATTTGGAAGCAACCACTCTTATCCACATCTAAACTTTCTCATATAGAAATCTGCACAACCATTTCCCAAGCAAAGTGATATTGGAAAGCTTCAATCTTCTAATGCCCAAGCCATCCTGCTTCACCAGTCTATATTCCGCATCCCATTTCATTAGGTGAAAATTATGACATTCTCCTTTCCCTCCCAATAGCAAGTCCCTACTAATTTTCAAGAGTCTTCTAACCATTGACAAAGGCATCGGGAACAAAGGCATAACATAAGTTGGCAAACACTTGATCAGCGTCAACCTCATTTCTTTAGATAAATGCTAAGATTTTATTTAATAAATTCATTGAACAATATTTGTTGATGCATTAGTATCATTTTTTTATGAAATATAATTATTATATGATTTCTCCTTTGACTTTGAAGTTATGGAATATAGTTTATTATTATTTTGGATGGAATGTAATAACTGTGATTTCTTTGTTGACCTTTAAGCTAAGAAATATATGATTTAATTTTAGTTAGTGTTATATTACATTATTTATTTCCGCCTGTGCATGCTTAATGTTTATCTTAATATAGTCAGTCTAAATCCCAAACAAAAGAGAAAGGTTGTGGTAGGTTTTTAAATTTGAAAGAATTCCCAAAGCATTCTAAATTCATAAACATTCATTGAACTACCAATTTCAGAAGGATAATGTAGTAATACATTAATTTCCAAACAAACTCATAACTTACAAAAGCTTTAAATGCAGACTTGTGGGCAGCCATTTCATATATACAGCATCCTGTATCGAACACATTGGGAATGCACGACTGTCAAAGATATGGAGTCCGCTTTAAAATAGAATAGCTGAAAAGTTAAAAATAATTTATATACCTAGAGACCAGATATCTGACTTTGAACCATAAGGTATATCAGCAAGAAGTTCAGGACACATGTAACGAGGAGTTCCCACCACCTGCAATCAAGAAGGTGCACAAGAGCAATTAGACTATAAGAACAAACAAGAAACTAAAGCAATGATATTAGAGACTACTCACAGAGGAAGCGAGATCATCAGAAGTCAACTTCTTAGCAAGACCAAAATCACCTACAACCAACATATAATTTAATACACCTAATATAGTAATAACGCAATTACAAAATAAAAAGTACACATCATATTCATTAAAAAAATTTTAAAGGCTGCCAGGAATGGTAGGAGAAAGTAACACCTCATTTACCTAGACGTATGTCTTGACCTTTTGTTAGAAATATATTTGAGCACTGAAAGCAAGTGTGAAACATGAGCATATCAGAACACATTACGAGATTTCAGAGATATAACATTTCATTTAAGCCTGCAAAAATTGCATAGAGATTAGAGAGCAACTAACCTTGACATCACGATGAAGAATATGGTTCTTGTGCAAGTAATCCAGTGCCATCAGGAGTTGAACTAGCCATTTGCAGAGTTTCTGCATGAAATACAACATTGACAAATGAAATGGAAGCAACTTTAAGTTGAAAAGTTTGCGACAAAAAAAATGAGTTAAAAGTAATAGAGCAAAATTGAAAGAGTGAGATGATCAATCCTCAACTCTTTCGTATTGTATTTATACTAATAGATTACACTCAGTTTAGGAAATAAAATCAAATCTCTCAAATCCTCACAGTTACAATTATTCTAGAATATTCTAAATATTCTAACATTCTCCCTCAAACTGGAGTATAGAAATCAAACATGCCCAGTTTGATAGACAATTTTTGAGATGAAGCTCGAGCTAAGGGTTTTGTGAGAATATCTCCCAGTTGAGAATTAGACCGTACGAATGGAGTGACAATGTCGTGTTTAAGCAAGAGATCCCTGATGAAGTGGTAGTCAACTTCAATATGCTTGATTCGTTCATGAAAAACAGGATTGTTAGCAATGAATATTGCAGCCTGATTGTCATAGAACATAGACATCAGAGTTGGAATTGAAATACTAATGTCCTGAAGTAAAGAACGAACCCAGAGCATTTTAGATGTAGTATGAGCCATGAAACGATAGTCGACCTCTACGCTAGACCGAGCAACAATAGTTTGTTTCTTACTACGACAAGTAACAAGATTGCCGCCAACAAAGGTATAATATCTAGAAGGAGACCTTTGATCTGAACGACTAGCAGCCCAGTCTGCATCACTATATTCAACTACGTCTATTGTTGTGGAAGGACGATAGAGTAAACCTTGTCTAAGTAAATTTTTCAAATACCTCAAAATGCAATACACAGCATTAAAGTGAGGCTGACGAGAAGCATGGATGAACTGACTAACAACTCCAACGGCATATGTAATGTTAGGTCATGTCATGGTAAGATAAATCAGCTTATCCACAAGTCGACGATATCTACCAACATTAGAGAAGGGTTCACCACTCATAGAATCTAAATGAACAGAAGTATCCATAGGAGTATCAGCAGGACAAGATCCCAAAAGGCCAGTCTCAAAGAGTAAATCCATTACATATTTTCTTTGAGATAGTGAGATACCCTGTGAGTAACGAACAATTTCAATCCCTAAGAAATAGCATAATGCTCCAAAATCTTATCTTAAACTGATTTCCCAAATAACTCTTCAGTGTAAAAATACCCTTAGCGTCATCACCTGATATGATAATATCATCCACATATACAACCAAAATAATAATACCAGAAGACGTCTGACACACAAATACTGAGTGATCAGATGTGGATCGTCTGAAACCATAGCTAATAAGAGAAGGGCTAAACCGATCAAACCTTGCTCATGGAGATCGCTTGAGTCCATACAGAGTTTTGTGTAAGTGACAAACCAAATGTTCACTACCTGTAGCATTTTTAACATCTAACTGGAGTAAAGGCCATGACTTACTCACTGCAACCGCCAGTAGAATACGAACTGAATTAAAACGAACAACTGGTGAGGTCTCTAGATAATCAACACCATAAGTCCAGTGTATCCTTTGGCTACCAACCGAGCCTTAAGTCTCTCAATAGATCCATCTGATAGATATTTCATTGTGTACACCCACTGGCATCCTATTGTTTTCTTCCCAGATGGAAGAGAGGTAAACTCCCATGTATGATTGTATTGTAATGCCTACATCCCTCATCCATCGCTTTCTTCTAGTCATGTGATAATAATGCCTGCTTATAAGATGTAGGAGGAGAAATCGAAGACAAAGCACAAACAAGGGACTGGAAACGAGGTGATACACGATGATATGAAACAAACTTAACAATAAGATGTTAAGTACACACATGTTTACCTTTCCTGAGAGCAATGAAAAGATTATCAATTTCAAGGGGCTTGGTTTCAACAAGTGTCTCAAGAGGCTCAGGATCCACAGGAACAGAAGTGGGCTCAAGCTCAAGATCCACAGGAACAAAAGTAACCAGTGCAGAATGAGTATAGTGCTAATATACCTATAAAGGTGGTGACACCTGAGACAATAGGTAGTGGCAAGTCAGTAAAGGGAATCAATGTAGTAGGAGATGACTCCCTCTCTCGAGAGGGAAGCAAAGACTTCCCTTCATGAGAAAAGAACTTCTCCTCAGGTGAAAAGTAGTGAGTAGACTCAGAAGGTAACATCAGCAATAACAAAGTATTTACGATAAGGACAATGATAACACTGATAACCTTTCTAAGTGCGAGAATAACTGAGAAACACACAACGACGAACACAAAAGAGCTTGTCTAAACTGAGATCCAAATTATGAATAAAAACGATGCAACCAAAGATATGAAGTAGGAGAGGAAAAAAAAAATGAACAGAAGGATACAAAAGGGAAAAAGAGGTCCAATTACCAAGAAGAGGTGAAGGAACCCGATTAATAAGATAGCATGCAGTCAAAACAGCATCCCCTAAAATTGTTTTGGAATATACATTTAGAAGCAGAGAGAACAGGCAACATCCAGTAAATGACAGTGTTTGCGTTCAGCAACACCATTCTGTTGAGAGTTATGAACACATCAAGTTTAATGAAGGATGTCCTGCTCAACGCAAAATTAGGTCATGACAGGCTAAGTGTACTTAAGAGCATTTTCAGAGCGAAGGATTTTAATTTTTTTATCAAAATGAGTTAGAATCTCATTATAAAATTTTAAAACAACAGCAAGTAGTTCAAAGCGATTCTTCATAAAAAAAAAAAAACCAAGTCATATGAAAATAGTCATCAACAAAAATGACAAAATACCAAAGTTAATTAATAGAAGTGACTCTTGAAGGACCCTAAATGTCCGTATGGACTACATCAAAAGGTTGAGACTCATGACTACTTTTATGACTCAAAAACGAACTAAGGTGATGCTTGCCAAGTTGACAAGCCTCACATTCAAGACTTGAAATAGACTCTAAACTAGGAACAAGAAGCTTGAGACGAGCTAGTGACGAATGGCCCAAACGATAATGGAAATGTAAAAGAGACACGGATGCACTAAAGGCCGAACGAGGAGTAAAGCTAGCAAGATCAAGATTTTATAGACCATCCCATTCACATCCCGAACTAATCGTCTTCTGTGTCTTGAGATCTTGAAAAACACAAGGAGGAGAAAATGTTATAGAACAGTTTCAAGACTTAGTTAATTAACTAGCAGACAACAAATTAAATGAAAAGTTAGGTACAAAAAGACTAGAAGGTAAGGCTAAGGAGGGAGAAGGGTAAAAGTATCCTTTACCAACCGCAGGTCGAGAAGACCCATCGGCTAAGGTAATATTGTGAATGGTGAAAGTTAAGTTAGAAAATAACGATGAATTACCCAAGATATGTGCACTGGCACCAGAGTCAGTAACCCATGAAAAGGAGGACGGAAAAGTAAAACAAGCAATACTACCTGATTGTGCTAAAGTAGCAGTAGAAGAGCGAGAGGTGCGAAGAGCCTGCATAATGGCCTCCAACTTAGCAGAAGCAAAAGGACTCGAAGAAGTGGTACTAGATGTAACAGGATCGCTCAAACCAGAAGTGCTCTGTGTAGAAGAGTCAATGCCATTAGTGGCGATATGATGGGCTTGCTCAGGATAACCATACTTCTTCCAGCAATATGGTTTAGTGTGATTAGTACCCCCACAATGATCACATTTCTTGGTGTTCCATCCAAAGTTACGACCATTGCCACGAGAACCACCACGAGATCCACCACGAGAACCACGGCCACTGAAACCACTAACGAGACCAGCGGAGTCAAACCCACTAGTTAAGGAGGCTGGCTGAAAGTAATGGCCCAAGGAAGAATACTGAAGACGAGAATAAGCATTGGCCATGGAAGATATAGTCTCTCCTGCCAAAAGGTGATCCTTATAACTGCCGAGGCTATCATTGAGGCCAGCAAAAAGCAAAACTATCATGAGCTCATCCCATTGTCGAATAATCTCAGCCTTAGTTTTTCGCAAGCGGCGAAATTGGATAAGACGATCACCTAAGGTCTTAAGATTACTGTAATATTCAGACACTGGTTGAGCACATTGGCGAAACGTGAAAATTTTTTCATATGCCTCAAAAACCTCTGAAACGTATCTTTTCTTAGAAAAGTCTACTAGTGAATCCCATATGGCTTTAGAGGAGTCACACAAAGCAACTGTACAAAAAACTGAAGGCTCCAAGCTATGCCAAATCCAGCTTATAATAACCGCATCCGAAGCCCGTCATTGTGAGTATGAGGGAGATTTTGAATCTGGTAGAAGGTTTGTAATAAATTTTTCCAATTGACAACTAATCAAAAAAATTCAAAACAGCATGGGACCATGTCAAATAATTTGTGCCATTCAACTTTTCACATGAGATGGACTTTGGAAGACTATCAAACAGTATAACAGGCTCAATAGAAGAAGACCCAAAACCTGCAATCTTAGTTTCATTAGAATCCAGCACAGAATTAACAAGTATTATCCAAATAAGCAGAGAATCAAAAAGAATCAATCAACCAGGTGAATAACAGAAACCGAGAATCAACCAACGAACGAAGAGTAGCCAATAGATACAACCAAAAACCAAACCAAACCAAACTAAGCCTCTTCCCACTAGGTGGGGTCGGCTATATGGATTTGACGACGCCAAG
>JAVXUM010000021.1:18307345-18320735 GCA_035590655.1 Pouteria glomerata | reverse complement strand
TTGTCTTTAAAAATCTTTCCCATAGGTCCACTAACTTCCAAGCACTCCTCCTGGTTGTCCTCTATTACTTTGAGCATGGCTTTTAACGGCCTTCATTCTGGTTTCCTTGGTCAATCCCAACTGATCGAAAAACCTTTTGAATCTTGGTGTTTTATCAAACGTTTCTGCTCTTACATTCTCAAAATTTGGGCATTCTCGCGTTGGTACGTTCACTGCACATGCCACATTTTCATCCAATTCTTCATGATAAGAAATCATCATCACGTTTCTTGCTTCTTTGTGCCGCAACAAGGGGTCCTTGAGGACATCTCGGGGGGTGATCTCCAAGTTCTTGTTCTTCACCATTCTATGGAAAAGAGTCCAGAATGCCCAACAATCCCTCGTAGGATGCCTCATTGTCCTGTGATAAATACAGAACCCAGCCTTTCCTTCTTCTAGCTTTGTTGGGGGATTTTGAGGCTCAGGGAGTACAACTGCACCATCTTCAACCCATGCCTCCAATAGGGCTTTTAGATCAGCATTAGAAACGTGATTTGGAAAAGGAGTCGACCCTTCGTCTGTCCTCGACCGTTTTCCCTGATCTCTCTGTCTTCCATAAGCTGGGGCCGTTTCTTCTGTTTCTAGGGCGTTTACTCCGTTTCTTTGCCGCACCTTTCCCCTCCACGAGGCATCATGGCTGTCTCGCGGCGGCTGAGGGGGCATACTGTACTGCCTGAATGACCCCCTCACGGTTTCATTGAGATTCCTCGCGGCTAAACAAAGCCCTGAGAAATCAGAAAATTGGTGGTTTACCAAGTGTATCTTAAATGTTGAGTGCATCCCCTCTACGCACATCTTTACCATCTGATCTTCCGAAATAGGGTCTTGGATGTCTATTGCCTTTTCCTTGAATCGTCGAACGTATGCCAATAGATCTACTCCATGCTTCTGGGTTTCCCTCATAAGATGGAGTGTTGTTAGCCTTTCGTCCATATAGAAGAACTTGGCGTAAAACTTATTTACCAAATCATCCCAGGACCGTACAGATCCAACCGGGAGATTGGCATACCAAGTGTAAGCCTTGTGAGTCAGGGACTTTGAGAATTCCCTGGGCCGCAGATTATGATCCTGGGCATGTACTCCTAGGGAATTGATGAACCGAACAACGTGTTCCCTTACGTTCCCTCTTTTTCCGTCAAATTTTGTAAAATTCAGCATAACATACCCCTCGGGATAAGGCATGCTAGCAATTGCCGCGGGGTATGGAGGGCGCAGGTCCAAATCCAGCTCCGTGTAATTAACATTGCTCTCCTGTTGAACTAATTCCTTGACATGGGACTTCAACTGGTCCAGTGTTAGCCATGGTAATTCCTGAGAAGTGGCAATAATGGTAGGAGGGAGTGGGTTCTGGGTAGGTAAGGCTGGGTTGATGGGGGCTCTTGGCTCGGCAAAGAGTGGTGTTTGGTTTAGATTAGCTGAATTTTGTTGGGCTATCGTTTGGTTCAGGGAAAAGTTCAACGCCACAGGATTCACTTGAGACAGAATCGTCTGGGGAATACCTGGACGTGCCTGGTTTTGCAGGGTTACGGTGAGGCTTGGTTCTTCTGAAACAGAGGGAGCGGTAGGAGATTGAGTGGTTACCAGGGTCTGTTGAAGAGACCTCAGTGCCTCCATCATTGCTTGATGAGTTTGCTGCATAGCAGCTTGGGCTTGCTGGGATGCCAACACATACTCCGTGAGCACCCTTACTTGGTTGGCCATGGCAGCGAAATCGGAAGACGATTCTCCTTCCCTTGGTCCGTTTCCCTGATTGTTCTGATCGTTGGCCATCGCTGATATATTAGCACTCTTCCCCAGCAGAGTTATGTTTGGGTTGTTGGGGTAGTTTCTTGGAATTATGCTGAATATCAAATAATGGCAGGGTCATCGGAGTCCGGCGAAAGGGGTGAGAATCAGGGCAATTTGGAACAAGAGAGAGAGAGAGAGTGCTGGGGGAATTACAGTATGATGATCGATCCCTGACCCTTTGGAAGGGAAGGGTTTATATAGGTGAGAGGGAATCTTTCTAGGCGGGAGTTAAGGCTTCTGATCCGTTATGAGGATATTTAGCCCTAACCTGGCGCGTCTAGATTGGATTAGGATCCCCCCCGCATGATTCTCTCTCTAGATTGGTTAGGATATGATCCTAACGGTCCCCTGATTCTAGCCTCTATTCCACTGAATGCCCGATGATCCCGCTGTATAAGTTAGTTGTTAGAAGTCCTTGAATCTTGTTCCGAATTCAAGGAGGTGTGATGGTCCCGCGGCAAGTGTACTTCCCTCGAGAAAGTTGTGCTCTATTACTCAGAATGGCGCGGCGGATACGTTCCACGGGAAATGTCGTTACGGTTAGTCAGGGACTATTTCCCCGTGGACAAGCCATAGGCTTTACTTCGATGTTTTTTTATTCATCAGAAAGTCTGAATAACGCTTATAATCTAAGCCTTTTTATAGGCATTCAAATAAAATATTTAAGGAAATCAAATCAATGATAAAATCAAATCCAAAAATAAGATAAAATCTAATCCTAATAATATGGAAATAAATCTTATTAAATTGAAATCTTAGATCTTTAATTTGCAATTTTGCATAATTATATAATACTAATAATATGAAAATAGAATCCTATTAAATTAAAAATCTTAAATATTTAACGGAGGATATGACCCTCAATAGATTTGATTGACGTCGTCAAATCCATATACCTGACCCCACCTAGTGGAAAAAAGGCTTGGCTTGGTTTGGTTCTCCACTGCTTAGAAAAATTCAACTCCTTCAATTTGAATTCCTCTCCAATAGATTCGCTGGTAGCACATGGACTTCCTCTTCAAATGCGGATTTTGCTAATGCTGCGAGAATTTCCCCTCCGACTATGAGTGTCAGGGGTACCACAAGAACTTCCTTTTCAACTATGGGCTTTGAGGGTGTTGTGATAAATCTATTCAAACCAAAGATTTTATAGGTTCAGTGAGATTGGTGTATGAGAGACCTAGATAAGGTTGAAGTCTTCTTCATGTAAACTTGTTCCCACTCTTCCAGATAAAGAGCATGGTTTCATGCTCCTTTTTTGCTAGATGATCACTTTTGGGATCAAAACATGTTGAAGGTTGAGGGAAGTTTGGTGAGGTTGCCTGTGTTGATTGAAAGAGAGTTGTCCAAGGGAGAGCAGGCTAGTGTGACTGCTTCATCAGTTCCCACATTTCTCTTCGAGCTGGGGAAATCCCCTACTCTTTGCTTATTTTCAAGAATTACACGGCTTCAATAGATGGGACGGAGTTTTCAACTGAGGAGATTTTAAAAAACTGAGTGTATAAGCTAGTTTTACATGACACATGGGGTTTTTTGTGCAGTGATGATCTCTATGTCCATGTAGATTCCATGAAATACTCTAAGCATCCTAGTTCCCTGGAATAGAGGATTCATTGGTAAATGAAGTGTTTGAGTTTAGAAACATGGGCTTTCCTTCATGTTTGTTGAGTTCATTTATGATTAGCAGCCTGCATTCTGTTGGTTCTTCTTCAAAGAGGATGTCATGAACGGAGCAGTGCAGGGTTCTCTTCAATACTTTGATCTAGGTAGGTTCCTTCCCAAATGCTACTTTTGACACCAAAATTGCACGTGCCTCAAGGTCGCGATAATATGATCCCAGTCCATGTTCCAACCTATCTGTTTCGAACTTGGTCTTAAGGCATTGGATCATGCTTGTAACAAGCTTTTAACTCTTGTACATCATGCTTTTCTATTTTGTTCATTGATCAAATAATTTGTAAAACATTTGACCCAAAACTTTAAACACTCCTAAAATTATATTAAAGATAATACAAATAAAATCCCAAAGTTTTTATTCACAAAATTGACAATAAAAAAGACCTAAGAAAAATAATTTAATTATTTCCAATTTTGTAAATCTATGTTAGCCAATTTTCGTTCAATGTTTCAAAGTGATTGTCATTCTAGGTAATGATGACCTTGAGTTCAATGTCTTTTTGATGTATATAAACTGCTGCATACTGCATTGTTAAGCCTTGAATAATAAGGACAATGCATAGATGATTGTTGCGTCGTTATTTGTTACTGCACTTTGGGTATATAAACATGACATGCATTTGCTCTGTAAATTTTATTATTATTCTTCTTTTGTTTGCCCCATAATTTTTTAATTGTTTGACACATTAAAAATTATCTGCGACACTTCTTTATTTTTTCAGATGAAATCTACAGATGCTTGGTCATTCCTCCAAACAAAAGTTCACCAAATTTTCTAATCATGCGCTTCATTCTCTATCCACATGCATCATTTCTATGTTTATACGCTCTAATACTTTGACAAGTGCATTTACCGGTGAAATAGAAAACAACTTCTGAGTTTTCTGTTCCCTGCCTGAAGTTTTCCAAATTATTAGCAGCATCTTGAAAGCCATTGTTAGGCATGTCATGTTTTTCTGTTACAGTGCGAAAAGTATTGCATGATATTTACATTGAATTTTATGTGACACCTGGATAGTGCTACTATGGATGTTCTCTTTTATTAGTGTTTTGGAATCAAAATGTGCATATATTTCTAGAATTCAAAAAATTATTTGAAGATTTTGTATTGCAATGTGATAAATTTAGGACAACACGAGCCTTGCAGAGTTGTTATGTTTGTTCTTCCCTTCTATTGAATTGATTGTCCAATTTAATCTGCCTTCTGGTTATATGCTCTTTTTATTAATGTAGGCATTTATTCAAATTTATTTCTTGCTGAATGTTTTTGGCATCTTTATGTTTTATTATGACCAAATCATTTGGTGGTTACCAGATCTTTAAGTCTTGGAGTATTTATATGTATCAAGTGTTCCGGAGTACATAGAAGCCTTGGAGTGCATGTATCAAAGGTATGGTATACATGCTCACATTTTGTCCTCTTTTTAGAATTTTTTATTTGTAATTATGTGTAGTATGAACAGAATTATAGTGAGAAATTATCTAGCTCACCATAGTAGTTGGTTAAATAAAGAATAATAACACTTCATAAGCAAACAAAGTTAAGGATATACAAGTCATCAATGATGTATTTTCTGTAATGTGGATCATTTAGAAAGGATATATAGTTTTACTTTTGATAAGTAAATATCTTAAAGAAAAGCATCAAGGGATGTCATCCAACAAAAAAAAAAAAAAAAAAGCCTCAAATCAGTCTTGTCAAGGGTAGAGATGGAATGGAATGGCTTAACCACTACGGATAAGATTATGTATATTTATATATATGAATATTACAATTTAGGAAAGAATCAATCGCTCTTAATCACATGTTCTATTCTAGGAAACAAATAATTCTAACCCTATTTCTATATTCAAAATATTTTTAACACTCGCTCTCAATCTAGAGCGTATATATTATATGTTTCAAGCTTGTTACAAATATGTTTAACCCGAGGATCCCCAAGCGCTTTAGTGAAAAAATCTGCAAGTCGGTCTTCTGATTTAACATGTCTTATCTTGATGATATTTTGTAGTATCTTCTCTCTGAAAAAAATGATAGTCTACTTCGATGGGTTTAGGTTCCGTTTGGCAAGAGCCCAGCTATTCAGCTACCAGCTACTCAGCTACCAGCTACTCAGCTTTTTTTGTCTTTTTCTAAAATTACTAAACTTATCCTCATATATTTTAAATTTTTTTTTAAACTATGAAGGGAAAAATTGTCAAATTAATCAAAAGGTAAAAAACTAGCTACAAAAAAGCTAACTTTTTTCTCTTCCCAAAAACAAAAAAAGCTTTTTTTTTGTAGCTAGCTTCAAAAAAGACTAGCTACTTTAGTTCCCAAACCAAGCCTTTGATCTTAATGGAACAGTGGATTGGAAGCAATATGTTTGTAGCTTGATTATCGCTAGCTTCATAGGTTGTGAATGATGAACTCCCAACTCTTTCAATGTATGTTTTATCTAGATTAACTCACATGAAGTATGAGCCATAACTCTATATTCTGACTTTGCAGTAGACCGAGCAATCACAATTTGCTTCTTACTTTTCTATGACACCAGATTCCCCTCACAAAGGCACAATAACCAGCAGTGGAGTGAGTTGATCCCAGTAAAAGGGGTAAAGAGAACAAAAGGTTACATAAACTGAAATCATGAGGAAATATCTAATTTCATATAATCTTGTGGAAAACATAACCCATAACAGAAATGAATAAAGGAAAATGATTCATGTAATCAACCCAAATAGTTTGGTAAAAAGGCTTATGGAGTTGAGTTGAGTGGCATATGGAAGTCGGTGAAGAAATCACTAAGCTGAGAAAGGGGTGCGGAAGTATCTATATATTTCTTTTAATAATTTAAGTCAGTCATCAACAAATTAGGCTTGTCTTTCTTCAAACTCATGGTTGTTTGTTAATTTCTAGGTCTCTTGCACAATGAAGCTTAAAAAAGTCACTCGACTGATCTTTGCCCTCAATCACCCCTAAAAGGAGCATATTTGGGCCATTTTGTATTTCCATTCTCATATCAATAATGGTTATCTTCCCCTGGACTTCTTGTCTCTAATTTTATGCAAACTGTAGACAGTATCTGAACATGGGGCACATGATAAGACTTTATTTTTTTTTTCCCATGACCTAAGAAATGTAGCCTTCTTCATGTCTGCTTGACTTATTTAACTTTGTTCTTAGCATTCTCTAGGTGTTTGGAGAAGATGGTATGCATATTATGCATATATTTTAATTTGTCCTTGTTCAACCTATTGTCATGATTTTTTTAGGAACAAAATAAAAAACTAGTTTCTTCTTGACCTAATAGTTCTTTATAAAGTTTGTGGACTTACATCTTCTTAGTCCATTTATGTTTCATAAATGTCATGTGATTCCTAACTACAAAACTAAATAAATAAATAAGTAAAGGCTTTTCTTGGTGCATACAATCTAGTGGTTAGCAAGTACCTGATACATACATTAACATACAAAGGTTACTGAGTTTGAAGACATCTCTGCTACGTTGTCGTGTTTTTGTCTTTTGGTGTAAGATGGGGCAGGGTTGGAAGATTGCAGTCCAATGTTTCTGCTCGTCTGCTTTACTTTTTTAAGATTGGAATTGCATGTTATTTTATGATGTGACAAGCATTGTGGTGCACTGTGCTTATTGCTTACACAGTGAGTTGTTATTCGTTGGATGTTTATGCCTCAGGTTGTGTCAGTGAACCTAGATGAATGGACAAATGAGCAAGTTGATTCTTTGATGGTAATGGGTGGAAATAATGCAGTAAATTTGAAATATGAAGCTCATATTCCTGACAACTTGAAAAAACCAAAGGCATATTCTTCTATAGAGGAGCGTTCTGATTTTATTAGGTACAAGAAGTAAATAACTTATCACAACTTTGCAAGGCGGAGTACCATTCTGAATCAGAAACCTCACTTCTTTGATCCTCAGGAGAAAGTATGAGCTCCAGCAATTTTTGCCTGTTGATGAGCAGTTGACCTTTCCTTGCCCATCTGCTGGTTCTTGTTCATTATCCTCCCACTGTAGGTCCTCAAGCAACAGTTCTGTGCCAGCCCTAGATAAGAAGCAATCAACTAGCAATCGTATCCAGGGTCTGGGGCATGCCTTTCGGAATAGCTGGCGAAGAAAAGAGACTGATTACAAGGCCACTAAGAAGGGTAACTCAATGGTAATCATTTTCTATTTCATTAATAAATTTTTGATTATATTTTCAAAATATGGATTATTTGATGTGCCTTCAGATGCTTATTGCATGGGTTATTCCACTGAAACAGATGTGTTCTGAGAGAATTTTTGGTTAGAAAAAGTTGAGAGTATCATACTTCTTTTAAATGCTTTCCCTTATCCTTGACCTTTTACTGGGAAAAGATTAGGTTTTCCACAACTGATTAATCATTCTGAAGCAAACATGTAAGGGATGAGCACATTTGAAATGATTGTATATAATATTTTGAGGCAAATGCATCTGAAAATGTACTTAATCCAACTTAAATTTTGGCATTAAAATGTATCAAGCACCCCATTTTATGACTCCACGCTTTACTTTTTCAGTTTGACTTGTATGCTAATTTTACTACTCTAATATACTGTTTATAGGCAGGCATGGTTGAATTTGTTGGACTTATAAAGGTCAATGTGGTTCAAGGTACCAACCTAGCTATTCGAGACATACTTACTAGTGATCCTTATGTCATCATCTCATTGGGACACCAAGTAAGCTGCTTTACTTGATGAACTCCTTTCCATTATCACGATATATAACTGAGAAAGGATGGAAAAATAGTGAAATTTTTGTAAACTCGTTGCAGTTGGTGAAGACACGTGTCATAAGGAACAATCTGAATCCAATTTGGAATGAAGAGCTAATGTTATCGATTCCACAACAAATTCCTCCTTTAAAGTTGGTAAGTTGATTTTGTCAAGTATAAACTAACTCAGTATAAAAGTACTTGAAAGAAAACCAACTTTCTGAACACACATTGATCAATCACCTTGCTTCATCTAATGCGTGAGACCTCATTAGCAAGCTTTTTAATTTCAGATTTTTTGTGATTTCTGATATTCCTTTTTTGTGCAAATACATGTCTTCTTTGTTAA
Source organism: Pouteria glomerata (assembly GCA_035590655.1). Taxonomy (NCBI): domain Eukaryota; kingdom Viridiplantae; phylum Streptophyta; class Magnoliopsida; order Ericales; family Sapotaceae; genus Pouteria; species Pouteria glomerata. The sequence continues at coordinate 18,312,141 of JAVXUM010000021.1, read as the reverse complement.
TTTACCAAGGTTCCGTGTAGTGAGAGTTGCTTGCCTAGTAAACTTCTATAGTTCAGTATAGATGAAATTCTTTCTTACGGTGAATCTCATTGAAAGTTAATTGTAAAGTAAAGGTGGGCCCTGGATGATGTGGACACAAACAGGTGTTGATGCCCACTACTATCCAAAGCAATCATCTTAGTTTCCATTTTTTTTTCATCAAATCAACAAATTTTAGCTTAGTAAATATTTAAAAAGTTTATTGAGTTATGTTTTATCAATATAGATGTGAAAGTCATTGATGTTAATAATATAAAATTTTATGAGACTTGGGTGAAATAAATCCTTTTAGGGTGGGCCTATTTACACTCTACAAATGGATTCCTGTACTTCATTTGACTTTTTTATTAAATAAAATCACATAATTATCTTTATTCTTGTAGAAGGATATTTATGGCATTAAAATTATACAACATATCATATTAAAATAATGAGGGTAATTATGTAATTTTATTTAATGAAAAGGTAAAATAGACTGCAAGAATCTATTTGTGGAGTGCAAATAGACTCATCCTTAATTTTATTACATTTTTGTCCAGCATCTTAGGGGAAAAAAGAATAAAAGGTCCTAGTTCTGCCCTTGTTTGTGCAAATTATATGTGCCTTAGGTTTTCAATACAATATCCATGGATCTTTTATATGTTTCTTCAAGTTTGTTGGGGTTATGGTCATATTTAAATATTAACCTTTCCAAATTAATAGGATCCGAATCCTTGTTACTACAGTAAGATGAGATATTTCTTGCAATAGTCACATTTATTTATTTTTTTTTTTTTTTGGGGGAGGGGGCAGGGGGGTGCCCGCTTAGCAAATGTGTTTTAGCTGGCGCATCTTGTTTTTCTGATAAGTGCTTCAACGAGAACATGTTTATGATAATCCATTCTAACATGCATGCTGTCTAATAGTAATAAAATAACTGGGTTTTTGGCAATAAAAATATTAATAGGGTTTTACTTTAAAAAAAAAAAAAGAAAAGAAAAAAACTACTAATAGGGTTTCAATTTTGGAGAAGCAGCCACCAGTAATATTCTCCCTTCATGTATATCATGAATTCCTGTATAAAAGGATCTTTTTTGAGGTGCGTTAAGAGATCCAGCAAGGGGAAAGAATTTTGTTGACAGTGGTTTACAAGAAGCAGAAGGTAGCCTGTTTTAAGGGCTTTTCAGTCTGTATTATTGTTGCATATGTTTCATGGACTAGGGTAAGGGTTTTACGTACGAGTGCACGTCTAAGAGTTGAATTCATTTATTCTGTTATTTAAAGATACGGAGATGTGGATAATATTCATATATATTTAATATAATTATTTTATTTTATGAGATAATATAGTATTTACAAGGTACCTTAGATTGTTTTATGCAAATATAAATTTTATGTGTTGTTGCGGAAATCTTGGATCACCTTCTAGCAACACCTTAATCAATAATGGCAAATTCACAGACAAACGAAAGGAAGATTATATAATGAAAAAAACACAAAATTTACACGATTCGGTAATTTGTCTACGTCCACGGATAATTGGTTTTCAATTATAAGAAATTCTAACAATGGAGTAAGATATTACAAGCAAGATATGAGAGAACATACAAGCAAGATATGAGAGAACATTAAAGAATCTTAAACAGTCCTGTCACTTCTCACTTTTTCTTAGCTTTTTTCTCAACTCTAACCTTTGAAAACTCTAACCTAAACTTAGCCTTGATGTACAACATGTCCCAAATATATAGGATCGAGAAACCCAATTGGAACTGAATTCAGAAACTTGCCTTGAATAAAGTTCCTAAACTGGCAATTCTGTACTGCTTGTTAGCCCCCGCAATCCCCAACTTTTTGTTTTTTCGTGGGTCATAATGAGCCACAACTCTAACATTATACATAACTAATATGTACTGAAATTTAATTGCTAAATATTTTTATATGGATCTCTAATTTATTTGTGGGCACATATACCATACTCTTACCCAAATGTTGAATACTCATATACATCGTACATTTAGGAGAGTCCACACTATTTAAGTGCACACATATATACCCTTTGTTTAGCTTGTAAAAAATTGCGCATATATTTTTCTTTTTTAACTGTGTATCATAATTAATTTTGTTGAGTTTATGTTGAACAACTTAATTGAGTAAAGTTCGATCAATGGATCTCTCCCATGTTTACTATGTTTTATTTGTTTATTCATTTATTTACATTAAGGCATCTTAGTTAGTACTCTGACTGTCAATATGATGCTCACATTTTAACGACAAATTTATGGTTTATAGATAGAACATTTTGGGTGGTTGTTTCCAGATAGTGTTCGACAAGGATACATTCAAAAATGATGATTTTATGGGGGATGCGGAGATTGATATCCAACCCTTGGTCTCTGCTGCCAAGGCCTCGGAGACTTCCTCGATCAGTGAGCCCATACAGCTAGGGAAGTGGGTGGCTAACAAAGAAAACACCCTGGTAAGAGATAGTATCATCACCTTTTTGGATGGGAAGGTAAAGCAAGAAGTCTCACTCAGGCTGCAGAATGTTGAGAGGGGAGTGCTTGACATCGAGCTCGAATGTGTTCCTCTCACTCAATAGCCAATCGATCCAAGGAAAGTTAGAGAAGATCTCTTCTCCTCCGCAAATCTAAAAACTTCAGGATCTGTTTGTTTCAGTGTAAAATGTTTATGTGAAAAACACATTTACTAATGTTGTAGGAAAATATTTCAAAAACAAGAGAAAGGGTGTTTCCTCCTAAAACATTTTTCGTTGAAACAAATAGAGCCTTGTATCGAAATTCAACATCCTTCAACTGTTGTGCTGTTGGGAATTATCAGTTAGCCCTCCAGAGTGTTATTGGTGATAGTTGTGTGCACTCTGCAACAGTATATATGTTTGATCTTGATATTAATGGATGGGGGAGAATTCAAAGGTTGATTAGGCTGCCTGAAGAAAATTTGTAGAATCAATTGTAATAATTTCCGACAAGCACACGCAAAGCCTTTGACTGGGGTGGTCACTTGGCGTTCTGTTTGTAGTGCACTGTGTTTCCATGCAGGCATTCTCTTGATTTGGAATAGAAATGTTCTATTATTGGAGGAATTCAAACTTTGATGAACATTTTTATGAGAATGTTGTCCTTTGTCTTCTCATTTGGTTTAAGGGAAAATTACTCAAGGAAAAAATGATTTTTGGTCAGATTATTCCATTTTCATTAACGCAGTTTCTGGAATAATAAAAATTATACTTTAAAAACTTGAATTTTAAAGTCATGAACTTTTACCATTCATCTTTAAAAGTCCAAAAAAGACTTTAATTCTTTACTCTTGTAATGCCTTCTTTATTCTCATCTATCAGAAGCAAATAAATTAAGGAAATACAAACACTTTTCGCCCTAATTTATTCTACAGTTCATCTTCTCCCTACCACTTGACCCACTGTAAGTTTTCATCTTTGATATATTCTCCATGTTTGACACACAATCTGTATTTATTTTTGAAATCTCTCTCTCTCTCTCTCTCTCTCTCTCTCTCTCTCTCTCCATTTTTCTGAAACTGAAATATTTGGAGTGTTAGAATTTAATTTTGAACCTATTATCTTTCTTATAAATGGTGCTTCAAAGTTTAAACCTATCATCTTTCTCTCATTTATATATCTTAAAAATTCATTCTACTTTTGTTCTACTTTACAGGAACATAAAAACAATTGTAACAGTAATACAATTACTCATTTGATATACTCAAAAAGTGTTATGTATAATAAAGGTAATTAAATAGCCTTCAATTTTTATTTTCTTTTTCAGTTCCTGTCCTTTATGATTACTCATCATAATTTACATTGTAACAGTGTCTTTATTTGTCACTTTCTTATTCTTGTTTTGGAAAAATAATAAAGTGTAATTAACGAAATTTAAAATAAATAAGGCTCAACACTCAATTCAATTTTTTATAAATTTAAATTAAAAATAAATATTAAACTATACTTTAAAAATATTGTGTTTGATAGTTAATTAATTTTAATTTTATGCAGTAGGTAGGTTTTAAACATTGACAATATAGCATGTCAAATAATTATTAATTAAAACACAAATTATTTAAGGGTTATTAAAAAAAAACTTTATTGTTTATTGATTATACTTTTAAAACTAATAAAAGCATTCTTAGTAAGCCTTATAATTTTCTAGCAAGATTTATTGTTTTTATTTTCTTTCTTCCTTAGTTTGAAGGGTAATTCGTGAAAAAAGTAATGGTTAAAATTTTTTTAATGTGTTTTTTTTAAATCTTATCTTTAATATTTTTTGTTATTTTTACAAATGACCAATTCATCTCTACTCTTCTTTTAATTTCTCCTGTATTAAAAAATAATAATTTTAATCTTCATTCCTGTCCACGCCTTTCCCCTCCCAGCGGCAAAATAAAAGCTTTGGTCAATTATTATTCTAAACTAAGGAATTGCCCAATCCGAACCCATTACCTTGGAAGGAAGGAAAGATGTTTTTCCCACTTCCAAATCTATATACATATATACATTCATATATATATATATACTAGCGTTAACCCGTGTGATACACGGGATTATATAATAAATTTTTATTGATAAAAATAAATTTTTAAAGTAAAAATGTATAATTTTATATGATACTTAATGAATTATTTTTTTATATTTATATTTTTTATTTATGTCAATTTTAATAAATAGATAGAATGAAGGAGCCTTTTATGTTTAAAATTAATTTAAAATTCTGTAAAAATTAGAAAAGCATAATAGAGTTTAATGA
>JAVXUM010000021.1:18250974-18269654 GCA_035590655.1 Pouteria glomerata | reverse complement strand
AATTACCGAGAAAGTTCTAATATTTTCTCAGTTTCTTGAGCATATACATGTCATTGAACAGCAGGTAACTTTTATCTAGGATGGAATACACATTGCTAATTTGATTTTGCTTGAAAAAGTTATTGGCTATTATTATTACAGTTGTCATTATCGTTTTTGTTACCACTATTATTATGAAGTTCATTTTCATCTTTCCACAGTTAACTGGAGCTGGTATAAAATTTTGTGGGATGTATAGTCCAATGCATTCTAGCAACAAGGTATCTATCTAGGAGTTTGTTTTTGTGTTTTTGAAACTTTTTTTTAGGTAAGCCAAAAAAATATTATTACCATTTGTTGATGCATGTGTATTCAAGGGTAAGCTTCTTTTCTCACATTTCAGATGAAGTCGCTCGCAACCTTTGAGCACGATGCAGGTTGTATGGCTCTTCTTATGGATGGAAGTGCAGCATTAGGCCTTGATTTGAGCTTTGTAACACATGTATTTCTAATGGAACCAATTTGGGACAGAAGGTATCTTCACTTGTTTCATGAGCGAAATATATCAGAGGGGATAATTTTTATGCTTATTCATCATTTGTTCATGGGCACCTGTTATTTTTTTCTCAAACATCATTTGTCCTTGCTAATTGATAGGTCACTCGTCTAGTGGTTTTCATGACGATATTTGACTCCATGCACACTTTTGTTATTGCAATTTCATGCATGATTTAGGCTGTCAAACAGCATAGAATGTTAGTAGCGTCATTTTCTTTCCAATTTTTCCAATGGCATTAAAAAGATAGATTTGTTAAAATTTTACCAGCGTGGAAGAACAAGTTATCAGTCGTGCGCATCGGATGGGTGCTACTCGTCCTATTCATGTGGAAACGCTGGCAATGCGTGGTACTGTGGAAGAGCAAATGCTGAAATTCTTGCAGGTACCACCCTGCAAAATGATATTTTCCCTCCTTTTTTGGTGTTAGAACTGTGCATTTAGATAGTTTAGCTGATGGCCTGTGCATCTGTTTTGAGGTGGAGAATAACCAGGTTCTATATAGAGGGATGACCAGGTTTTTGGAATGAAATTTAGTTTGAGGCAAGTTAACTCTTGGCTTTGTTTGGGATATTGGATTTCAGACCTTCTCTGGGAATTTGATAGCATGTGCGCGCGTGCGCGTGCGCATTACAATGTTCGAGTATATATTTAGAATAGTTCCTTGATTTCCTGGTCATTGTTCTTTGCTACAAATTGTATACGCTACTTGGACTTGAATACACGAAGTGTGTATTTAGTGTTGGCTTTTTTGTAGTCACAAAACTCATAACATGGGGCATTGGGACAAAGCCTAATATCAAGGAAATAATTTTGCTTTATGGTAGACCTGGTTAAAGATGGGTGTTTCACTCGTGAATTGAGGTGGCAAAAACAAGGAAGTGAAATGAGCTGGAATTTTTAGTGTAATAGGGATATGTGATTGTTTTTATTGTATTCAGTGTTTGAACACCGTCATTCTATATCTGTATTCAGTTGCGTGACCAAAACTTTGTGACAGATGGGCCCTATTAGAGCCTGCTCCCACGGGGGGAAATGCTAAGCAGTACGAGCCCTTTTTGTAGAAAGGAAAAGACACTTCATAGCAATGTTTTAAAACCCAAACCATTACAAACCTAAAAAATGAACAAAGTTATGGGTTTCAGTTCAATTACCGTGCCAACTAGAATTCAACCCGATGTCATATTTATATTGTAATTAAAATAATATTGTTAAAATGTCTTCAATATGAAAAATACAAAAAATCATGTTGTTGAAAATTTTGTAACGCACATTCCTTTTTTGGATAAATAATAAGAATAATGGACAAATTATATTCCTAAACTTCTTTCATTCTTGATCTTCAGGTGAAAAGAAAAACGTAAATGTTGTTGGTTGCTGGACAGAGCATGATCGTAAATTACAAGCCAAAATTTGGACACTCAATTTTAAGTAACATTCTTATGCAAAATAGAAGCAAACACGATATAGAAAGAGTAAACAGTAAACAAATTGATCAACAAGATCAAATCATGGAATGAAAAAATATCTGGATTTCATGGGAAAAAAAAAATTACCATTGCTAATGCTCGACTCTTGGAGGGCATTCATAAATAACTTGTAGATTTTTGGACATGCGAGTTGTGGTCCCCATCAATTTGATCCATGTTTGGTAAATGCAATCTTAGATTGTGTTTTGCTTATGGATAAAAATACTGGGAATGATGAGCGAGGTCATTGAAAATCAATTTGCAATTGATAAATACAATCTTAAATATTAGTTACTGTTGCCACAAGTTCAATGGAATCCAAAGGGGTTGTTTTCCTCTTAGAGAAGGGATGCTGATATTTAGGCAATGGCAAAGGTCAATGGTGTCTCTTATGGCTCATTGTGACTTTGTTGTTGACAGAAGGAAATATATGGCTGCAAAAGTAAATCATAGATAGATAAAGAGACTATGAGGGTGAGGGGCCGAAATAATCTGTAGTTGCTAACTGTGGGTGTATAATAACTGATAATAGTCAATGTAAGGGAGAAGAGGAAAACACACAGGTGGGAATCGTTGATGGAGATAGAGAAGTGTGTTGTTGGTAATTGTCCAATCCTGGTTCATGGTTTCGGCAAACTAAGATGGTGAGGAAGAGAGCACAGGCTTCAACTTGGGAGTTGGAGACTGATTACCCTAACAAATTACCATATGCATGGAGCTCACTAAACTATTTGGATCTCGAGAACTATGAATGGTTTTCACAGTTGACTCGCTGAACTATAGGTTTAGGTGTTTCTTTAAAATATATATTTTTTTCTCTTTTCCTTGGAATGTTTTAAGGTGGTTACTGGGATTCCAGTTTTTCCAATAGAACCGATGTGGTTTTAGAACCTTACTTTTGAGGACTTGTGATAAACCCACGTTAGGACAAAAGCAGGGCACAATTGTTTACAGAGTTAGAGCCATTGCATTTGTATCTGTAAATCTAGATCTGTAGTTAAAATACAGATCAAAATTTCAGATTTTGAGAAAAATCACAGCTGGATCAGAATTTGAATTGAGTCTCTTCAATTCAGACTGTTCTAATTGAATCTTTTCTTCTTACCAAACAAGTAATAAAATATTCAATATATTCTATTTTTGATATATCTTTTACTGAAAATATATCTTTTTGATATATCTTTTAATTCAAAAGACTTGATAGAGACTCAGCTAAAAGATATATCTTTAATTAATATTTTTTTATTAATTTATTAGAAGGTAATAGTAATTTTTATTAATAAATTAAAATTTTATTTATAATTGGTTTTAATTTTTTGTAAAAATAATATATAATCAGCAATACTATGATTCTTTAATAATTTCTTTTTCACTTGAAATTAAATAAGATAAACTAATAATAAAGGAGAAAACTAATTTTTTAACACCATAGAGATTGGGTATAGAGTTTCTGATATACTTGCTGTTAAGTAGTCTTTAAATTGAGGAAAAGTGATATTTGAGTCTGTAAAGTAGAGAACTGGTAAGAAATGCTTGGGTTTAGTTTAGGAAGAAAAAAATTAGTTTTTTTTCTATTTTTTTATTTTGTAGCTAGTTTTTTACTTTTATTGTTAATTTGACATGTTTACCATTCATGGTTTAAAGGACGTCTAAAATGTAAGAGGGTAGTTTTGGTAAATCTTAGAAAAAAGCCAAAAAGCCAAAAAACCTGAGTAGCCAATGGCTAAGAAGTAAGAAGCCAAGTGGCTTCCCAAATGAAGCTTGATATGAATGGTCTTAGAGTTTGGCTTATTTCCTTTGTATGCTGCTTAACTAAGTTTGAATTGTTTTAATTAAAGGATTGTGTGGGATACAACCTTGACTCTTAAGAAATTATATGTTGATCCATATTATTTATGTGAATACTATTATGAAGTGCCCTTTGAAATAAAATTCATTCCGTCTTCATTTTGTTAGAACTTCTAGTGATTTTACTTTGAGAGTTTTAAGTCCTATTTCATTACTAGTAGGTTAGTTCTGGAAGGTTGGTTTGAGCTTTTATGGTTTCTCTGAAGCCTACTAGTAGGGTTTATTAATTTAAAATGGGATTAGCCTAGGGAGGACGAATAGAAGTGGAATAAATCATGTCGAAGAATCCTCTATCTCTCTGCATGTATATGCTCACATTTCGATATATCTATTTTTTACCCTAATTTTTATCGGCATGGAAGTTGAATTTTAGCTTCATTTTCCTCTTTGTTGTTCCTCGTCTTTTCTCTATCTCCCTTCTTTTGTGAATGATAGGCATGGCACAATGTGCTCTCCTTTTTTTTTTTCTTTCTTTCTTTCTTTCTACATCCTCATATGTCATCTTACCTGTGGAAAATAAGGACATTCCTATGTCCATCACACATATAATCTTGTGAGAACCATATTAATCATTGTTGTTGAACAAAAAATTTTCTTTGACTCGTGAGGTAATGATTGTGAGAGCCATATTACATCATTGTTGAACAAACAAATTTTCTTGGACAATCATAAACTCAATTTTTAAGGTTGTCTTTGAAAACGAAAAAACATGTCGCAATATTTGTTGGGTCGTGGCTCATGTTCACTTGAGGTTGGCTCTTGAGAAGTGGATTGGGATGGTTTGTAATGAGGTATTGAGTTGCGGAGGGACATTTTGTCCATGGCAAAACCTGAGTCAGGCTGCGGCATGGCAAACCCTGGCTTAGGTGGCATGGAAAATTGAATGTTGGGCTCCTGGATTTTTTGGGGCACCCCTGGGTAAGGACACAGAATTTTGGGTGTTTTAAGTGTTTAGGCTAGGGTTTTGTTGATATATATACATTGTATCATGTAAACACTTTAAGGGGGGCTTCTTAGTTTGTGATACATAAAATATTATCACCTGTGGGCAGCACATTAGTGAATCACGTAGCTTGCTTGACTTGATTAGGATTGATGGTCTTTCCATTTGGTTTTTCTGAATGTGTATTGATATAATTTATTAGTAACTTTAACACATAGTTGCTAATATTGTACCAAATGAAAAATGGTACTGAACATTGTGTTCTGTATCCATAACTGTACTGGTCTATATTGTCGCGTATTGGCTTATACTGGGATTTTTCTGGTTGTACTTGATTTTTTGAATTCCGGTGTGGTGCAAAACATTGTGTTCCTTATCAAGTACTGTTGCATACCGGCTTATACTGGGATTTTTTGAATTGTAGTTGATTTGTTTTTTTGAATTTCAGTGTGGTGTAAAACATAGCGTTCCGTATCAATATTATACCAGTCTATACTGTTGCATGCGTGCTTGTATTGGGATATTTCGAAGTGTACTTGATTTTTGAATTCTGGTGTTCTCTCTTGCTTATTTATTTTGGTTTCCTAAACCTTATAAAACTAAAAATAACAAAAGAAAATTCTTATTTTTACCCAACTTGAGGTGAAAAACTTTTTGTTAGATGTTTTTGTTTCCTTCTATAAATCGTGAAATATGTGATGTTAGCGGTCTTAATCAACATCAGTATAAAATCATAAAACATGTTCGTTTATAACTTATGTTTCAAGGCACAGTTTGGGAAACAACTTTTCTAGCCTTTTCTTAGTATTTAAAAATTGTGATTTTCTTTTGGCTTCGGAGGTTTTTAGGTGGGTTATTCACATCTTCTAAAACAATTATAGAAAATATTTAAAAATTAATTAGCTACAAAAAGCTTAAAAAAGGGCAAAAAGAAAGTCAATTTTTTGCAAACATAGTTTTGTTAAGAGGATATAAGTGATGCAAATCTTAAAAAAAAAAAATTAGTTTATTAGATTATTTTATTTTATTAAGATTTTAATTTTAGGATTTATTTGAATAGAATTTTATTAGATATTTCTTTCTTTTGTTATTATTATTATTATTATTTATTATTTTAGGTAGTTTATTTTGAGTAGGATTTTCAAGATTGTAATCGTTTATTTTAATTTATCTTTAGCTATTTTTAGAGTTTGTTAGCCTGTTTAAAGGATTGAGATGTTAGGGTTCTACACACTTTGGAGATTATTGAATATTGATTGATGGCTGCATCGGCCTAGTTTTTCCCTCTCTTTCTTCTACTTTTTCTTCTCTTCTCTTTCAATTTCAATTCCGCATCAACTTGGTATTAGAGTGAATCCTTGGTGAAAGAAAAAACTTCAAGCACTTTTTAGCTATCGATGGAAACTTTAGACAACAATCCCTCTTCCATTGTGTTCCATATTCGTACAAAAAAAAAAAAAGAAAAAACCCTAATCAGTGTTTCTAGCTGTAAAAGTTCTTCACTGGTTCACGCTGATTCCACACCTAAACCCAGCCACGTCCAAGCGTAGCAACACCTTCACACTACTCTAGTGAGCCTTGCTAACCCACCCCAAAAAAAAAAAAAAAAAACCAGCTGCATGTGTATGCGCCCTTAAGACCTTCGAATACACTTTCGTATATTTCTAGCAATACCTAGCTTCGGCGACCTCCACCACCAGCATAGCCTCCCTTTGGCGAACTCCCCGGTGACACCAAAAATCTCCAGCGAAGTTCTGGTGACCGGTTGGAAAAATTCCGGCAAAGCTTTAGCGACTTCCAAGACACTCCAATTCTATTTTAAATCCAAGATACTTTCAAACATACAGATGAATCAACTTATTTCTTCACTGCTAGGGTTGCAAAATCAACTAACAGTCCTTCAGATTGAAATGGCTCTTATATGACTATGTTTGAAGGCAAATAGATTTGATTAGGTGTCAACCAATTATTCAACCAAAGCTTCTGTTATTGAGGACCAAGCAATAGAGAATGATGATGATAGCTAAGAAGTTATATTTTACGAACCTAACCCTAATGATTTTTATTTTTTCAAATAATGAGGTAGATGACCAAATCATAAGTGAATTGGTTGATGTGACACTTTGTCATGAAGTTATAGCAACTACTGAGCCTATTTCTCCTTATAAGACAAATATTTCCGGTTGTATCATTGAGATCCCTACTTATACTATCTTATGTCTTGGGTTGAAGAGTATGCCTATGCGCTTTGGCGCTTTTGTGGATTTTGTTTTCTCTACAATTAAACTCTTCTAACAAGTTGATCCATTTTTGGTATTCTTTCAACATCTGCAAGTTCTATTTTTGGAATATCTTTCCTTCCAACCCCGAAGACTTGGTGGGAACACTAGGTTTCTACCACCACTTAATGCACGTCCATGAGCTTTGGGAGCAACTTGAACATCCACTCTGTTTGTGATCCGGCGATTGAAGGAGTATGCAAGTCTTTAACTCAATGATGTCGAGTTTTTTTAAGCGGTGGAGAATCATGCAAACCTAAAAGAAAAAAAAGTTATTTTATTAGATTATTTTATTGTATTAAGATTTTAATTTAGGATTTGTTTGAATAGAATTTTATTAGATAGTTATTTCTTTTGTTATTATTCTTATTTATTATTTTAGGTAGTTTATTTTGAGTAGAATTTTCGAGGTTGTAATCTTTTATTTTAATTTATGTTTAGCTATTTTTAGGGTTTGTTAGCCTATTTAAAGGATTGAGATGTTAGGGTTTTACAGACACTTTGGAGATTATTAAATATTGATTGATGGCTGCGTCAGCCTAGTTTTCCCCTCTTTTTCTTATACTTCTTCTTCTCTTCTCTTCTTTCTTCTTTCTTTGCTTTCAACTACTGCTCCGCATCAATAAGAGCTAGCTTTGTTTCCTAAATTGAGTCTTAAATTTTATTTTATACTTGTTTGAGCGATGTGTTAAACTTTTGTGTAGGTATGCATATTTTCTATGAATATATATTTTTGTAAAAATAAATCCAAAATGGTGTGATGAATTATAATAGTACCGGTTTGTACCATATTAATAACAAAACTGTTACACTAGCAGGTATGTTTTAATTTTTTTTTTTTTTTTTGGTTATATTTCTGGCAGGATGCTGAAGAGGGCAAACAGTTCTTGAAGGAAGAGTTTGGAAAACCTGACTGTGAAGGTTCACGACCACATCGTACATTACATGATTTTGCTGAGAGCAATTATTTGGCTCGCCTTAGTTTTGTGCACACGATTTCTAAGCCTTGAAGGTAAGTGCAATCAACTTTCTTTGTATCTAATATTTATGTGGACATACTAAAAATGGTGTTTATGTGTATATGGTGCATTTCCAATTTATATTGCATAGTATGCTTTAGGTTTTGTTTGGAACTAGAATTCGGGGAGAGACAAGAAATTGTTGGGAATATGTAGGAAATAAAAATAACATGAAATTCATATTCCAAACACACGCTTAGGCCTAGTTGGCATAAGGGAATGAAATGACCATCATCTCACTACCATCTCATTCCAATCCATCAAATAAAATATCATTTTCAAATAAGTGTATTGCTTGAGTTTCTACAAGTGCACGGGATCGTTGCAAGATAACTAGTGGGTATCAGGTTGTTATGTCCACCGGAAGATTCTTGGTGGCACTCAATTTCCTCTCTTGCACTTGTAGTTGCTCCCAAACCTAAATTGACCTAATTTAATCTAAACTAATTTAATTTGGATTCTCGGGATATAGGATTGTTGGTGGAAGATGCGTAGATGAATTAAAATAAAAGAAAAATAAAAAGGACTTTAAATTAAAAACCTAAATGTAGGCCAGATACTTCAACGAACACTTTGTGTCTTTCTCACACTACATGATACTCTATATAACACTATTCCAATCCAACGAAAGTAAAAGAGAATCGGGAGATTTGGCAATAACAGCACTGGGGGGATAATTGTTTCTCATTAGAATTTGAGGAAAATTAATTTTTAACCTAGCAAGACGTTGTTACAACCTTACTGGATTAATTTTCAATACATATAAACAAGAAATAATCCTCCAATAGCGTGAAAATATTAAATTGAAAACTCAAAGTTTAACCATTACAGAACTTAAAATGACCTTCAAGGGCTTGAATCCATGCCTTGCCCACAAATTACTAAGCTACCATTACAAAACATGAAAGGAAATAAAAGGGAAGGAAAAGGGGGAGTGGAGAACATTTATAGCCTCCTTTTGTCTTACCAAAATGTCTTTTAACTCCTGGCCACCCTAGGCGGGTTTATATATACAACTCATATGAAAAGACAAAAAATAACTTTGTGAAATTTCCCTTGGAGGTCGCAACTTGCACATTGAAAACAGCCAGCGTGCTTATGCCATGGCAAGAGCTTTCTATCATGGTCATGGAAAACTGGCATGCACAAGTGAAATTTGGAAATTGGGGCTGGCATTTGGATGACACCCTAATGTAAAGATGAGAGGGTGAAAATGGGCACTACGTGTGTTGGGGCATGCCTGACAGTGTCTTTGTGCATGAGGGATAGGGTTGGCTGGGCTGTGTCCACGTGTGTCCTGCGTTGTGAGGGCTGTATTTCACGTCTGGGGCCTCCTAGGCTGCGTAAGCACTCATGGACTGTCTGGGCATGGTGCGTCCGCACGCTTGTGCATGTGATCCTTGGGCCTTGGGCGTTTTGTGCATGGCCCTTGGGTTGTTGTGGCTCCTTGACATGGCCAGGGACAAGGCTTGGCCATTGAGTGGCATGGCTTGGTCTTGTGCCTTGACATGCCTTTGCATGGTACTTGGGCTTGCATGGGCCACCTTGTTTGGTTATGGTGGCTGATTTTCGAATTGCACGCCACATGTGCTATGAAATGCCCAAATGAATTTGTGGCCTTATTTTTGCACTTTCTTTGCATCTCCTGGCCTCATCTTCCCTCCTTTTGCACCATTGGTGTCTTTTACGCCTCTAATGTCGTATTTAATATTTGAAAATGCACAACCACTGTAAATTCCAGTGAATGAGATGATCAAGACAAAACCGAGTTAAAAGCACAATTAGCATGTCAAAACGATATGGAAATATGCAATATTTCATGGGGATCATGTACCAGATAAGGTAGTAGAATTAAAAGGGTGGGAATGACCATTCTAGTCCCTTGTACCAAACTATAACTTAGCACAGCTGGTCTCAAGTTCAGATAAAGGAGGAGGGTTGCGGTAGATTGAAGAACATGAAATACAGTCACTTCTTATGAATATAAATCCAAATGAGACCTATGACAAATAAGTGAAGAAAGGGAATTCATGTAGCTAACTCTGAAATTAGTTTAGGACGAAAGCTTTTTTGAGTTGAGTTGATTAATATTGATGAAAAGTGAGTTCTAGTGTTTTCAATTAATGTAAAGAGATAAGGAAAGAGAGTTAAAACACATTCATTTTTTCAGTGGTTTGGCTTCTACATTCCTATGGTCACTTTCCAAGGTCAGCCTTGAGATTTTCCACTATTATTTGAAGAGCTTGTTACATACTAGTTTCTCAAAGTGGTAGCCAGTCTCCAAATCACTCCCACAAGTCTTTCCCAATGAATGCCTTGTTTTGATTCCAAATTTCAACCAAAATAAATTCTTACAGTTTGAGTAATGAAGATGAGGTGCAAAATGAATCAATGAGGATCAATGACTAGAGAACAAGAGCCTTCAATGCTTAAGGTTTTTTGAGATTTTGAGTTGGATGCAATCAGTTTGAATATACCTAGAGGGTGAAAGATGGTTGAGACACTGAGTATTTTAATGCTCATTTTTTCGTTTGAATAGATCCAATTCTCTCAAATTTTTAAGTTGTCCTTACTTTGGTATCGAGTCAATTCCATCATGTGTTAAATTTACTGGTAGAGTCTTTTGCCTTGCACATTTGTGTCGCCTCAAATCCATGTGGTTTTGACTCAATTTTGGATAGATTCAAACCCTAAAATTTTGGATGGATTTAGCATCAACTCAAATTAGGTAGATTCAATTTTCATTTTTTTGTGTTAGCTTGTAAAAACTCGTTCTCAACTAAAAGATTAGTACTTCGATGATTATGCTGAACTCGCATCAGGTTAAAATACTTTTTAAATTGTTGGAAGTAGAGACTAAATGTGTTAGAGAGTTCATTTTAAATGGTAATAAGGGTCTTATTTTGGTATAAGCATGAAGTAAAGAGACATTTGACTCTTAATTCATCCATCTATATTTGTTATCTTTAAAATGAATATAAAATATTTTCCACTAAAATCATGGGGCTAACAGAAATGGGATAAAGAAGAGCTTTCTTTACTGCAAGCCATAAAACCCCTAATCTGTACAATCCCTATCATCAAGGCCAATATGAGATGCTTTTGCATACTTTCCTCCTAACATTATTAGTTTTTGCATTGGGAATGTCATCTGTCACTATTGTCTCCAGTCCCTACCATCACCATTTCCAACCATCATATCTGTTGGCACTTTCAGCTGCCATTATGACTACCACCTCTATGAGAGGCAATACTTTGGTGTCTCATCTACCTTCTCACCTTGTCCCAATAGACCATTTCTCTTTTTTCGGCATTTTCTTTCAAATTGAATATATAATTTGGCATGAAATTTGCAAAATAACATTAAATAATTTGACAGCTTGCAGCCTAGGTTACGTGGACTCAGGTATGAATATCAATCGCAGATGTGTTTCTTGGTGGCAAAATGAGAAGGCACCCCAACCTATTCCCCTAATGAATTGTATTTTACCTATAAAGAAAGGACATTGGGATGGTACCAGACATGTGTACACTTGATATATATTTAAAACGTACACATACTGACATGCGATACGACTCTTTAAAATTGTACTTGAAATTAAATGAATTTAAGACAAAAAAGGTTATTTTTATCTTCCATATACGTGAAAGCTTAAAAAATTTTCTGAACCATCAAATCTAAACTGTTATTTCTTTAAATGGTATTAAAAATGAAAGGCATTCGGGTTTGGGAATAAGACACATATGCCCACACTATTACCGTTGTCCTGTCTGGATGACATGGCATTGGAGGGAAGAGTTTATTTAATATGGCCCAACTATTTTCATTATGGTCCATCCTGTTGCCATATAATATTTTGGAAACGCTAGGCAGGTTCTGTATCAGATGAACCAATTATTTGTGGGTTTTTTTTCTTCTTCTTTTTCTTTTTTATTTTTAATCAATTTGCTGGCTCCCTTGAAATCTAATGTACTCCTGTGTATCGCACATGCCATATTTGTGGTGGTAGTGTTTTCCCTTTTATTTTTTGCAGCATATTATATCTTGCCTTCCTGCACTTTATTTGTTACATCTATTGACTGACCTTGTGCTAAATATGTGGCGCACATTTTCACGTATTTGTAGTACATAATCCTCCCTCTAGAGCTCAGTCGCACCCGCATATGCTCAAATATGCGGAAGTAATTGAGAAAACATTGTCCATTGGACTCATTTATTTATTTTTGGTCAATTCTGTTTGCAGCCATGGATTCACTTTGCAATATTTAATATAAAGAGATGATCAATTTGTAAGAGTGAATTTTGTTCTTCTTCCAGTGACCTTCTAGCTTCCTCCTCTCTGTCTCTCTCTCTGTCTCACAAACACAGACACACACACACAGACAGACACACACACAGAGACAGAGACAGACACACATGCTCGCGCATGCACAGAGGAGTCATTCTCACTTGATCTTCTTGGTTCACTCTCCAATTTGTTTGTGTCAGATGTTCCTGTGTCTCTATGTAGTATGCATCAAGTCTAGTTTGATGCAGTTGTTACTGCTCAATGATGAATGTATGCAGATGCTAATTATCTTTCACAATGTGAGCCACTGTCATTTGCTGAACGTTTGTAATGGAAGATCATATTTAGATTGCTTGCTTTAGTTCTATTCTGCTTTGCAAATGTGTTTCTGTTTTTCTTTCCCTCCCCCTCCTCTATCTCTCTCTCTCTCATTTTTTTTTTGCCTTGCTATTTTTTAATTAAATTATATGGTATTTATGGTCCGGTTAAAAATTATATGGTGTTTATGGTCCGGTTAAAAATAATTGGTAAAGCATCGTTAATGAAAACGCTGTTTAAAATATCGTTTTCATATAAATTGAAAGCACTATTTGAAACAGCGTTTTATTCTTTTCTTGCTTGCATTGAAAACACTATTTAGTTTGGCATTTTCACCATTTTAAAAATGCTGTTTAATAAAGCGTTTTCCCTTCAATCTATCATACCTGAAAACACTATTTCAAATAGGGCTTTCAGTGTTTGCCCTAAAAACCCTATTTCAGTGCATGTAAGGCAAGAAAAAAACACTGTTTTAAATGGTATTTTCATTAATGGTAATTCAACAATTATTTTTAATCGGATACCAAATGTCATAAATTTTTATTAAATAACAGTAAAACAAAAAAAAATTCCTCTATCTTTCTGTGGTGTGTTTCTTTCGGGGATCCCAAACTATTTATTGGTGTCGCATTCTTTTAATCCGTCTTTACCCCTTCTATTATTACAGTTGAGCAATTGGTTTATTTTTTACCCTCATTTTTTTAAGTGCAGGAGTTTGACCAAACAAGAAGTAGCTGATTGCTTTCTGGTATTAGCTTTATTTATTAGCAAAATAAAAGGCTGGTAGAATTCTCAAGCAGTCAAATCTTTTTCTTGATCCTATTTGCTTTGCCAAATCTGCTGTGGCTGAAACTGAATGTAGTTCTTGATGGACGGTTTGGAAGAAGATGCAGCAGATTGATTTGGCATTGTGCAGACATATTTGGCCTCGGACCAAGCTCAGGTCAGGTTGTCAACAAGTAAAAGTACTCTCTCCAAGTATCAGATGTTGTAAAATGTTTGGAAGGACATTCATCATTTTTTGACCGTTATAGTTCCTATATATATATATATATATATATGTATGTACACACGCACATTAGGTTCCCAAAAGATGGCACATATTCCACGTGGAATTTGATTATTCTTTGGCATTTAGGAATCCTCTTTCAACCCACGCTAAATTTATTGTTTTTGATTCTCATCAGGGTGCACGGTTCAACTCTTTCTTGTAAAATATTTTCCCACGCAAACTATAGTGGCAGATCTATGTAGTTGTAATTCTGAGGGTATATGTTTTCTTTTTTTTTTTGGGTAATTAAGAACTCCATCAATTTATTACAGTTCTCAACGAACCATGTATTTGATTGGTAAATCAGGGAATGTGCATCACCCCTCACACATTCAGATTTGTAAGGGATTCGGACCTGGTGGGTATTGTGGGGATTTAACTCACGTGCCACCTGAGTTGAGCATGGGGGGTGGGGTGATGGTATATGTTTTGGTGGAGGCAAAAAAATGCAGGAATAATTTTTTTTAGTTGTTTTATTGAGTGCCGTGTTTGTGATGGGGGAGAAATTAACAAGGCTGTGACTGAAGTGGGCATCTGAGTTCTAGGCTTAAGACATGAGGTCCCATTTGGTAGACCAATTTTCAGTATAAATTTATTAATTTTTGGAGTTTTGAGTGTTTATCAAAATATTAAATTTTACTTTTTTTTTTTTTTTTATTTATCAGCAACAATATTTATTTGACTCAAAAATTATTGAAATTTATATCATACAAAAAGTTATTAAAAATTTTATCAAACATCTGAATTAGCTATAAATTATTAAAAATTATTACTTATTTTATCAAATGCAAAAAAAAAAAAAAAAAAATTCAGCTAATAATTTTTGATCAAAAGCTGTTAAGAATTAAACTTTCAAACGGTCTTTCTTCAAATGAATGTTTTGAAACTAATTTCTATAAAAATATAATAGAACTGATTTATATGCAGAGAATTGCTTATTTTTAATAATGATTATTATACTAGAATGATTTTATGTAATTATTTTTATACGATGATGTCATTAATTTAAGCAATTAATACAACGCCGAACTTCATAGCTAAACTAATTGATTTTAATTAAGTTACTTTTCTTAAATAAATAATAGCAAATCATTTAATTTCGTAGCAAATGTGGTTTAGTTAAGGGGAAAAAAAACCCACGAAATTAAAACGCAGATAGCTGTGATATGTCATCTTATGTAATTGAGTAATTTTTTTTAATAAATAACACCAAATCTTTTGATTTTAAATTAACAAAAAAAATAAAATATGCAATTTGGTAAAAAGAAATTAATGAAAACAAATGCAATTTGGGAAAAATCCGGTTGAGTAAGTCGAAACGCAGACAAATATGAGATTAAACGAAATTGTACTGCTTAGCGCATAAAATTATTTTTACCCAATTTTTTTTTTTTCCCGCTTTCCAGCAACGGCATAATTTCTTCTTGTGGTAGTTACATTTTATCCCTGTTAATCTAAGCCTATTTGTACTTTACTCAATTCATTAGTAATTATGTCTGAAATTTAATTATTAATATTATATATATATTTTAACAACTCTATTTCATTTGATGCGCAATGATTTAATTTTTTTTTTCTCTCATTCTTTCATTTTCCTTACAACCCGCGATTGTTATTTTCTAGATAAAGGTTATTTTTAATGATTTTAGTGAAATTTTATTTTATTCTTATATATATATCTATACTAGCAATAGCCCGTGCTGAACAAAATTAATATTGACTTCTTTATATAGTTGAAACTTTCGATAAAAATTTCAAACTAAAAAAATTATGATAATTCATGAGTTTTAATTTTTTTTTTCTTAAAACTTTAAGCCCTAATAATTACTACATGTATTTTGATCCACTCTCTAAATTAATTTTTGATAAGTATCCAAAAAGAAAACACAAATCATGTTCTCTAATTTGGAAGGTTCAACTTTTTAGAAATATAATCGAACGGAGTTTAAGTTAAAATTTTGGTTTGCATATGACTTCCACCATTGAAATATGGTGAAATTTAAAATGTTCAAATTATTTTGTGAAATAGATAGTCATGGGATTAACTAAAATAAGGATTGAACGAGAAGTTAAAAATATAAAAATGATTTCAATTGTTTAATAAAAAAAAAAAATTTCTTAACAGTTGAATCTTAATTTGTAAAAGAGACATTTTAAAAAATCGTTCTGTTTTATTATACAAATTATCGAATAACCCGTGCTTATGACACTTCTTAACTAAAATTAAATATATATGCATTTAAAATTAAAATATGTATGCACATTTTTCTTTTCCAAAAACTCAAAATAAATTTCTTTTTCATTGTATTTTTCCCTTCAAATGAACTATAACATAATTTGAAAGTTATCAACTAAACATCTAATACAAAATCAAAATTTAATATCACCATTACGTTTATAATTTAACCAAAAGTTCAAAGGATCATCATTAATACTGAAGAGATGTTTGGAATGGAGTGAAAAAATTTGAGATAAAAGATTATGAGAGTAATTGTTACCCTGATAACGATTAATAGGGTAACAAGTTGTGATACTTATATATAGAATGAGAGAGTAAATATTATCTGGTAATAATTATATTATGTTTGTAATGTTAAAAGTATTGAAAGGATAAAAGTTAATTATAAATGAGTGTAAAGATATATTTTACTTGGATAATCAGAAAAGGATAAAAAATTTTCATTACCCTCAATTATCTATCTCCCTTCTATAGTAAAAATTTACTCCTATATAGGGGTCATGGTTACCTTAGAGTAATTGTAACTCCCTCATCCAAACATATGTAATGGGAAGTAAAATTTACTTGGATAACCTTTACCCTCTATTATTTCCAAAACAAACATATCATGAAAAGTAAAATTTTTGTCTTTTTCATTGCAAATCATAATTAAGTTTAAACTAATGGTCTATCAAAATATAAAATGACCCAAAGACTAAGTGGGAGTTTGAGGACAATTAAAAATAAAAAAATTATATTTGAATCAAAGATTTGCAAACGTAAAAAAAATAAAACGGCGAATATAGAGAGTGCCACACAAAATTTAGAAATAATTTTTAATTAATTTTGTAGAAATAAATTAAATTAAAAATATATTTATAAAAAAAAGTCTACTTTACCAATTTAAGTTTAAAATTAGAATTAAAAAAACCTCCTCCAAGATTAATTATATTCAAATATTTATAAAAATAAAAATAAAAAGTAGAATAATGAATATAAAGTGTACCACATAGGATTTGATAATAAATTTTTAATTGGTTTGATAAAAACAACTCAAATAAAAATATTATTATTAATCATAAGTGTTTTATACAATAAAATAAATATAGTAAATTTGACTAATTTATATTTAAAATTAGAATTTATAAAAATAACAACTCTCGATTCTAATTAATATTTGATTTTTTTTGTATTTTTAATTTTAAAAATATTAAGAGTTATTGTTATATAAAAAGTAACCTAATTATTATTTAAACTTTTTTTTATTTATGTTTTTTTTAGATCAATTCTATTTTTTCTATATTTTTAATTTAATTATTACTGCAATTGAAATATATAAATTTAACAATTATATTAAATTTTTAAGTATGTGGGTCCATTTTAGAACACATGAGCAAATAAATTTCTTTTTAGTGCTCAAAAAGAGATCCCCTTTTAGAATTTATGAGTTTTTTTATACTTATTATTTATTAAAATCATATGCCATAATTTTAATGTTTTTATAGGCAAAAGAAAATATGAAGTTGTTATGTTTTAGTGACGTGAAACAAGGAAACATTATGAATATAAAAGATTTCAACTATTCGTTAAAGAATAAAGCTCAATTTCGGCCATTAAATCTTAATTCGTGAAAGAAATATTTTTAAAAATTATTCTGTTTTATCATATAGATATTTATTAAATAAGTCAACAATTATTCTTGAATTGTGTGTAATACTATTTCATAATGTGTTTCGAATTTCTCATTTATATAATAATGTACATGCTTTACCAGGGCGCCATGCCACTTCGTGGAAAAATCATGAATTAGAAGGTTATTTTTAATTATCTATATTTGGTCCCAAAATCCGTATTGATCAACAATTCTATGGATTTTTTTTTTTAATTGTCTTTGAAATTCAAGTTAGAAAGATGTCTCATTAATGTTCCAGTAAGAAAAATAAACTTAATCTATTAATCTCTAACAAAGAGTATGAGATAAAACACCACTTGAAGTAAAATAAACTAAGTTTATTCCTAGCTTGATATCGTCACTAGGTAAATGAATTACAATTACAAGTGGAAGAAAATAGTAACAAAACTAAGTTAACAACAACTCCTACAAAAAAAAAAAATAAATAAATAAAACAAAACAAAAAATTCAAACTTTTGGTTATCTTGTAAAAAATTAAATTTGACAACAAACAGTCACATGCAGTTAATTCGTTATTTTGTAAATAGTATTATTACACTTTGCAAAAATAACCTTAACTTTCACTATAGAATTCAAAATTGTGCAAATTTTATAATGTTGGAAATTAAACTAAAAAAATTATACAATCATATAAATATCCAAATATTTGCCAATTTTTACAAAAAATTATAACAATTCAAAATTATTCCAAATGTATAAATTGTAGCAACGGAATACGATGTATTGGTTAAGAACTTGATTGAAGAATATTTTTAAATATAATACAAAAACTTTTGTAAAATAATTATACTATGTGACATCTTATAATTTTTTGAAATTTAATATCATGTTCTTACATTTGAAATAATTTAATATCATATCCTTACATTTGAAATTCACGCTGTATCTAAGTAAAACCTTGAAAGTTGAAGTAAAGTTTGGTGAATTAAATGATAAATTACCTTATATTGTACAATCTTAAGTTTATTCTCATTTTTAATTTCATTATTAGTTTGGGATTAAAGAAAATAAGAAAGAA
>JAVXUM010000021.1:18215143-18228516 GCA_035590655.1 Pouteria glomerata | reverse complement strand
CGAACCCGTGTGGCTGGGCAGGGGGTCTCCCCCCCTCCCAGTCTTTGCCATCCGACCTATGCCCCGGGGGCTATTTTAACTCTATATTATCTCATATTAATGTACACCATGAGAAAGAAAAGCTTTTCAACTTCTTACTTCAATTCTATTTACAAAAGTCATAATTATCTTATATATTAACGCATTACTTATTATTTTTCAATTTTATTTAAAATTTAAAGACCAATCTTTTTAATTTAATTTTATCTATATATGTCAAAATTATCTAATATTTAACGTATTAATTATTATTTTTTCAATTATATTTAAAATCTTATTCAATAAACGGTAAGATAAAAATTTTAAACTTTTTACTTGTCATAACAATTATCTCATATTTAATATATTAATTATTATTTTAATTTTATTTAAAATTTTATAACATTAAATAAATTAGGTATCTTTAAAAGTTTTGCTTAAATAAATTAGGTCCCAAAAAATTTTACCTAAGCTTCCCAAATCTCTAGACTATGCTAAAAATTGTCTTTTAACTAATTTGAGAAATAAAAAGGATATTTTGATATTTGTAAGTTCTTAAAAAAAAAAAAGTTAAATGAATGAGTGTTTTGGGCAAATATCATCTCCTCTTGAATCTTTAACCAAAGCCCTTAAACTCCTTGGTTTAACATCTGTATACTTTCATTTGATTATCTCATTTACGACGTTTATTTAAACCACTACTTTATTTATAGAGATGAAATAAAATAGAGTATATGAGAAGGGCCATATATGAGAATGGCTGTACCAAATTATCTCTCAAAGTATATATGAGAATGAACATTCTTTTGTGCCAAATTAGCTCCAAGCTAGGGCATTGATTAGCAAGACACTTCACCGATTTGTTGATTAAAATTTTACTCCAGAAAAATGGAACATAAATGTAAAGTGATCATTTTGAAAGAAATAACTTATAACAATATATTTTTATTACAATAATACCAAATCATATCAATCTTATTTGATTATCAGGTAAAGTTTTGGTAGATAGATTTTCTTAAAAAAAAAAAAAAAAAACGAAATAACTCACTAAAATACACTTTTAACACACCGTTAATTAATTGTTAGTGGCATATCGTATTTTTGTACTTCGAATAATGTTATTTTATGCAAAAACATTTGTCACGATAATATATTTATGAGCTTATCACTTTAAGAATATAAATTTATTAAGATATTTTTTATTACACCAATATCGTACAAGTTGTTAGTAAATTTTTTTTGGAAAAAAAAAAAAAGAAAAAGTATTTTTCTTGTATTTATTTATCCAAACAACTTCTAAAGAATAACATGATATTTGAGCATATATAAGATATATTTATTTCATATTTACATGGTTGTAACATGGTGAGTATATGTAAAATTGTTTAAATCTTAATTCAAACATATATATAATTATTAGTGATGGATTCAGAATTTTAATATTAATTTATCTAGGTGAGAAAGAGGCCTTTAAGAGTTTTAAAAGTTATCTAAATTTTTTTGCTAAAATTACATTAAATCATTAAAAAAAAATTTTGAAGCTTAAAGGCGACCACTCCCTCTATCTGTCCTATAGACCGTCATTGGTGTTTACAATTTTCCCAGTGTGTAAGAGTTATATATCAATAAATTTTTGAAAGATACCACCTCCTTTCATAAATAAATAAATGTATATATATATATTTCTATTTCGAGCTATAAATTTAATCAAAAAACAATAAAAACTTTTTTTAAAAATTATTAATTTTTTTTATTACACAAATTACAAAATTAATTTTTATTAACTTTTTTAAATTCTAAACCCGCCCTATATATAAATAAGGAAAAAAAAAAGGTTAGTATTATATATTAAATCGGGCTATTGTCAAATGTTTGTCATGACAAAATCATAGCTAGTTTGTGAATTAATTACAGGGGCTGGTTTTGTTAACTATATCGGTGGCCACACTGCGGCATTACCCAGCAGTTTTCTTCGCGGCGCTTTACATACTAGCCATTGGCGAAGGCGGCCACATACCATGCGTCCAGACATTCGCGGCGGATCAATTCGACGAGGACCTCCCGGCGGAGAAGGAAGCCAAGAGCTCCTTCTTCAACTGGTGGTACCTGGGGATTGTGTTTGGCGCCACCTCGGCAATGCTGGTGGTGATTTACGTCCAAGACAACGTCGGGTGGGCCGTTGGGTTCGGAATGATGGCGGCGGCGGTGGCGGCCGCTCTCGCCCTGTTTCTGATCGGAATGCGATCGTATCGGCAGCAAGCGGCGGTGGGGAGCCCCTTCACCAGGGTGGCGCAAGTGGTAGTGGCGGCAGCGAGGAAGTGGCGCATATCGGGGGGCAGTGAAAGCTGTGGTGGTATCTGTTACGAGGACATCACTAGTAGTGGAGGAGACAAGGAGGGTGGCCCTCTGTCTCTCATCACTTTGGCTCCCACCAATCAGCTCAGGTACGTGTCAGTCTTTTCCGGATCAGTACTTTGTTTGATTTTTAACTTAAATCCATTTGATATTCTTTTACTCTGCTGATAGTTTACCATATTTTTCTAATTATTAAAATTTGACCGGCACTAAGATATATAAATATATATATATATATGTTCTATTCATAAATAGAATTATATAAATGACATATAATGTGGTCTTTTCTTCTTATTTTTATCATATCAAAAAAATAAATAAATGTACTCTTTTTTAGTTATTTTAGAATTTATTTCACTTACATCTCTTATATGGTTTAAATTTTGTGTACCTAAATTTCACAAGTTTCATAAATTTATACTATAAATTTTCTAAAGTTCGTATTATATTCATTTGACATCTTTTATTAAGTTTTTTTATTTAAAAATAATTTTTAACCAATGCAATACTACAAATTACCTTTATGTTCTTGTTATTAATATAAAAAAATTAAGAGTAAGTTTCATCTATTATTATCTACTATAATGAAGACAAGAAAACAGAAAATGCTTTATTTTCTTTATTTTGATATTTTTTTTGTTTTGGATTAAAAATGCTCAAAATAATTTTTTATCATTTTTCATTTTATGTGTAAACTCATTTTCTGTTTTCTAAAACAAAATTTGAAAACACAAGTGACCATATGCGCTGTAAACTATTTTCGTTGTTTTCAAAAGTTCAAAATGAAAAATGAGTTCAAAACAGAAAAAAAAAAAAAAAAAAACCAAATGAGGCCTAAATTTTTCTCTCTTCTATATTTAATTTATTAGATTATTAATGAAAAAAGGAATCATAATTTATATACATGTATAATTACTAATTTATATAAAATACATATTTAAATATTAATGTGAAGTACAATAATTTAAATACTAATATAGAAAAGGTTTACAAAAACATTAATAAATTATAGTGTAATTTCTATTTGCATGTTTAGTTTATTAGATTACTAACAAAAAATGTAATGATAATTTATTATGTATAATTATTTATTTATATATAATATAAATTTAATATTTTAATGCAAAGTATAATAATATAGAAAAGATCCACAAAAAAATTTAATAAATTTATTATAATATAATTTTTATTGAAAAAGGATACATCATATTATAATCTAAATTTTTTTTATTAATACTAATGTATAAAGGTAATTTCATAGTATTGAATTGATCAAAAATTAATTTTTAAACAAAAAATTTAATAAAAAAGGGCTAAATAAATCTAATATAAATTTCATAGAATTTAGATATACATTTATGAAATTTTGGCGATCCAAGTATATAAAATCAAAATCATAGGAGGTGTTGGTGAAATATATCCTTTATTTTATCTTCTTTTATTTTGGGTGCATTTAGAATTGTAAAAATTAATTTAAATTTGTAAAAACTGTAATTACAATAAATTAAAAATTTTAATTTTTTTTATAATTTATGAATTTGTGAAGCCTCAAACAATCTCCTTTACCTCCGCTTTTTATATCCTTCCACGTCACAATTCCTAATTGCCGACTGCCTAGTAAAAAAGATAGTGCAGGAATATACATACCACAAATCTCATCCGGTTTTGTCAATGGATCATTAGAAATTTATCTTTAGCGGTAGTTGTCACTTGTTAAGCCCTACCCTCTATGGATCTAATTGTGGAATAATTGCACCCATAAAAGCTTTTCAAGCGATCGTCATGCATGAACTTACCCTCTCTGTTTGGTTAAAAAAATAAAAGATGAGTGAGAAAGAAAGGAAATTTTTAAAATTTTTCTCTCTTTTATTTCATTTGAAAATTAGGAAAAGGTAAGAATGAAGTAAAAAAAATAAATAAAATTTTACTTTTCTCCTTATTTTCTCTGTCATTTCTTTTCTCTTTTTACTGCACAATTGAAATAAAAAATATTATTTTTTTCCATTTTTCCTTCACTTCCTCTCCAAAGTCAAATTAAAAAGAACTTGTCAACTTTTTTTTTTTCTCCATTTTCTTTTTCATTTCTCTTTCTCAAATCAAGCGTACCTTTGAAATAAACAGTTCATGTGTCGGCCGATGTGACTCTTTCTCAAGGCCAAAACAGACATTTTAGGGCTCGTTTGATGCTTTATATTTTTTAAATTTTTTTAATTAAATTTTATCAAATATTATTTTTACATTACATCAATATAAATTTTTATTTTTTTAAACTTTTTTAACACTCCAAACGAACCCTTAGGAGTTGTTTGGAGTTCTATAAAAATCTGAAAAACTCTAAAATTCTCTTATTACTTTTTGTACATTCATACCTATTACAACTCTAGAAAAAATTACATAACTCGATTTCGATTAATCGAATAATTGTAATTTTTTTTTTAATGTGATCACCGTTATTCAAGCTACCAAACAAAACCCATTGTTAATTTTTTTAAAAAAATTTGAAAATCATCCTGATGGATTTCAAAATCGTTCCGACGGATTTCTCTGTAAAATTTAATATTTTTCACTATTTATCTCTAAAAAACGTGATTTATCACAAAATACCTAAATATTAGTTAAATCACATTTTTTATTATTTTTTATTACTCCAAACACCCCGTGTATGAATCAAATCAGTTGGAAATGTGTCAGATAAAAAAAAAAAAAAAAAAAATTCAAAAGTTTGTGTCACAGTACGTTAGGACCCTTGACTGAGAAGAGAATTGAATCGAGATTGTCTGCTTTTCTATTACTTTTATAAAAGAAAGATTAAAAGAATTGGTCGGCTTAAGAATTAATGAAATTTTAATTTTGATGAGATTTTTTAAGTTTATTAAAATATTTTTTAATTTTTCATTAAATTTAAATTTTAAATTAAATAATTTAAAAAATTATTTTTAACTAAATCATTTTATAAATTTTAAAATTTTAACTATCACATTATTTTCCTTTTATATTTTTAATTAAATTGGATAAATAAAATAATAATCAAACAAATTTTATGTGCAATTTTTTAATAAACATCTATATTTAAATAAATTAACTGCATCATTAGAATTAAGTAAACTATGAATTATTTGGATATTATAAGAGTTAATATAAATTTATAAATCTTACCGCTTTGTTATTGATACAATGACAAAAAAAATTTGCATTTTATAAAAATTTACAAAAAGTCAAAGGGTTCTGAGATTGTCACTTGCCCTGGTAGAAACAAGAACATAGTTTAGTGGGTTTGGGGTCTCACCACTTGAGAGTATGGTACAAGTAAAACCCCACTAGCTTCCAATGAGTGGCTAGTCTAGTGCTGTCTCACGGTTTGCTTTTCCTTAACATATAATTAATTCCATTTATTGTTAAACAGAAGGTAAAACTTCAAAAAAAAAAAAAAAAAAAAGAAATTGAACTTTAAATTTCATTTTAATAAATAAAAATTCTAATTAAAATTCTAAATATATAAAGTTTTTCATATAGTATAATTGGAATACAAATAAGTTGTACATTAAAGGTATGTTTTAAATGATAAAAAGTGAGATAAGTTATGAGTTCGTAATTTGTGTAATGAGATAAAAAGTGAATAAGTTTTAAAGATTTTTAAAAATATTCAAAGTTTTTTTTTTATATTTTTTTTATACACCAAACGGTGCCTAAATATAATTGATTTTGCATCAAGTGTAATTGGGGTGCAACTGAAGTTTATTATTATATAAAATTTTAAAATTTTTAATTAATTAGAATTTTATTTTCAATTTAAAATTTTATTTATTTGGTTTTTACTTTTATCCCTAGGATGATTTATACCATAAATAGTTCATAGAAAAATCAATGGAATGATTTCAGTTTCAACTAACTGACCCACATAATGTGTTATATCATTATAATAATAATTATTATTTTTGGTAACTAGGATAGCTGCTTATTCTATCATTCCATTACAAAAGTTATAAGCTGCTAAAAGGGGAAGTCACAAAAGCAACACCCTACTTCACAACAAAGCCTTGATTCCATAAGGGGGGAAAGGATTTGAATATATTTCTCTTTTCCTTTAAAAGAAAATTAAATAAGTAAATAAAAATTTCTCTTAAAAGGGTTATGTTCCCTTTACTAGCAAAGAGTAACAATTGATTAATGAACTAGTGTTTAATGACGTTAGTGCAAGCACAAATTCAACATTAATCTCAATAGTGTTTTACTTTCAAAATTAATTAAAAATGTAAAAATTAAAAAAATAAAAATTTTATAAAATTTTATAAATTTTGGGGACTCCCAACAAATTTATAAGACAAATTTAATTAACTAAAATATAAAAAGGGACTTGGCATGGCTAAAAGTAGTTGTGCCATGTTGTAATTAACTTTTTGAAATAGATACGACAATATTAGACACGAGATGAAAACATGAATTCAACACAAAATAAATACCATACTAACTCATAATTAATATAATTTAATTTAATTTGGTGTAAAAAAATATCTAATATATTCACTAATTTCAAAGTATTTAAATGTATATACATATTATGCTCCTCTTCATCATTAACTAACAAGGTGAACACGTAAGAACCGACCCAAAAAGAGTCTAGCAAGGACAATTGTCTTCTTACATTAAAATTTTATTGATTTTATTATTTTTTATATAAATTATACTTTTTTTTCTTATATTTTGCCCCCACTGTATTGTTAAATTTGCTTCTATTACCTTAAAATTGTAATTTTGCTTCAACTAATTACAAATCTTAAATTTGTTCACATGAACTTGCCATATCAAGGAAAAAAATAAAAAAAAAAAATTCTAATTTTTATTAGCTATTTCAACTTTTTCTGATAGAAGTTGGTTACTAATTAGTTTTACACCAATTTTTCATAGAAGTTGGTCATCAAAACAATCCATGAGCAAATATTTCAAATTAAATATAGGTTACACTGATTATAATTTTTTTTTTTTTTTAACAGGTTTTTGGACAAGGCAACGATGATAGACAAAATAGATATATCTAACAAGACCAGAAATCCATGGAGGCTGTGCTCAGTGAATCAAGTGGAAGAAGCGAAGCTGCTCTTTCGCCTACTCCCAATATGGTTAGCCTGCTTGATGTTCGCGGTGGTGATTTCCCAACTCAACACCTACTTCCCAAAACAAGGCAGCACAATGGAGAGAACCCTCGGGTCAAACTTCCAAATCCCTCCGCCCTCCCTCCAAGTCTTTACCGGCGTCGCCATCTTCACCACCATCTTGATCTACGAACGAGTCCTCGTCCCGACGGCGAGGAACATCACAGGCCATCCCGCGGGGATAACGATGCTCCAGAGAATCGGGGTCGGGAATTTCCTGTCGGCGATCACAATGGCGGTGTCGGCCCTAGTGGAGTCGAGAAGGGTCCGAATCGCGAGAGACAACGGCCTTACGAACGACCCGAAATCGACGGTGCCGATGAGCCTGTTTTGGTTGCTCCCGCAGTACATCCTCTGCGGAGTGTCGGACGTTTTCACGATCGTCGGGTTGCAGGAGCTGTTCTACGACCAAATGCCGGAACAGATGAGGAGCGTGGGGGCCGCCGGCTACATCAGCGTCGTCGGAGTCGGGAGCTTCTTGAGCAGCGCGGTGATATCGGTGGTGCAGAGGGTCAGCGCGAGGCTCGGGAATGAGTGGCTCGGAGGAAACAATTTGAACGAGGCAAACCTTGACTGCTTCTACTGGGTGCTCTGTGGGTTGAGTGCTGTGAATTTCTGCGTCTACGTGTTGGTTGCTAGGAGCTTTGTGTACAAGAAAACTGAAGCCAAAATGGTTGGAGGAGGAGCTTAATTAGCATTAACATGCATATATGCATGGCTACGTGCTTTGTTTGTGATATCAGACTTCTGCCTTAAAAGTTGGCTTTGCTGCTAATAAAAATATGAATAACATGCTCATAAATAAGCTTAGAAATTGTGAAAAATTAGAAAAGAAATGTTAAATTTTGATTAAAAAAGTCAAATGAAATATAAAACATATATATATATATGTAACCCTAGAAAAAAAAAAAAAAAAAAAAAAAAAAACGAAGTAAACTTTTAAGTCAGAAGTCCGGTTTACCAAACAAACGGGGACCTTGGATGTCCACGTCAAGGTCAGTGTTCGAATCCTCACTAGAGGGTGGAGATATATAGCTTGGATTAATTGGAAACGTAAGCAATACATATATATATGTATGTGTGTATGACTAGGAGGTCTGTATCCAGGTCAACGCTCAAATAAATTTGGACTTTTGTGGTTTGTGGGCATTACCTATTAATATGATATATATATATATAGATGGAAGTATTTCTTCATCATAAATATGGTTTCAAACGTTGCCTTATTTCAAATCTAAACTGCTTGGTAAATTGGCACTTTCATCCGCCAATGGTGTGGTTGGACTCACCTCTTTGCTCCCCATTTTTAATAAAGTATTCTTTTGCACGCAATTAAAAAAAAAAAAAGCTAAACTCTTTCTCTCTAATCATTTTAATATACTACTGATCTCATGTTCTTGCAAAAATATAATTTAACTTGTAAATAATTTAAATTTAAATTTATAAAATAAATTAACATAAAAAATTATAAAAATAACATATAAACATAAAAATTACTAATCAAAAAATATTAAGATATTCATACGGTGTTTAATGAAAATATGAAATTTTATTATTTATTACAAATATTATCACTTTTTTAAAATATTAATTTAAAAAGTTTTACATAAAGAGTATTAAAAAAATATGTAAAAAGTGAGAGAATATGTTTTCAAATAAAATAACTAAAAAGACAACCAAAGTAGATAAAAATAAAAATAAAAATAATTTTGACAATAGAGTAAATCTAACGATTAAAAATATCTTAAATTCAAAATCGTAAGCTTCATTATTATATAAATAACACAAAAAGTATAAAAGTGTATGTATTTAAAATTAAGTTTTAAGCACATTAAAATTAAAATTTTAATTTAAATGTTTATTTTTAATAAATTTTTAAAAAATTAATGTTTAAATATAATTTTTTTAAATAAAAAATTTAATTGACTTTATCTAATAGGTATGTATACATTATTTAATAAATGTGAAAAACTTTATTATTTATTAAAAGTATTATCATTTTTTTAAAATATTAATTTTCAAACTCTTATATATAAAAAGATTCAAAAAGATATACGGAAAAAAGAAGATTATATTTTTATGTGATATGACCGAAAATTCAACTAAAATGTAAAGAGAAAGAGATAATCTTAACCATTGAATAAATCTAAAAGTTAAAAATATACAAATATTAAATCAATGAGCTGTATTATTATCGGTATATTTAGAGTGATAAAAAATAAGATAAAATAAGGTAAGTTGTGAGTTTGTAATTCGAACAATGAGATAAAAAGTAAATAATTTTTAAAAATTTTTAAAATTTTTTTAAATTTTTTTTATCACACCAAACGATGTCTATATAGATGTGGATATATATATAATATAAAAATTAGAATTATCCAAAAAAATGAATGACTTTGTTTTGCGTAACGAAAGATACAAATTTTTTAGTGATGGGTCCATTTGGAGTTAAAAAAAAATTATAGAATTCTATAAATTTTTTTCAAATCTTTATAAAACTTTTTTAAACCTTTATAAATATCTTTAAATCTATTTAAATTTTTACAAATTTTAAAAAATTTTACACAAAAAGTCAAATAGTGCATACTAGAGTTTGTTCAAATGAATTTTTACTACTCTTAGTTGCATTACAAATAACAAAAAATTATTTGAACCACATTTTAAACAAATTTAAATAGCTACAGACCCCTGTATATTTAAATAAAAGAAGAGTGCTTTCATCACATTTCTAGCTTTATTAATTCTTAAATTTTCTTTTTTTCCGTTTTAATATCCATCCATGACTATTATATATGCACGTACATTAATTTTTTATATAATTAATCAAATAAAATATAATTTTTATCAAATATACATTTGTTAATTGTCAATATTCACCTTCCTAATTAATCTAAATGACAATAAATTAAAATTAGCATTTTTTTAATTCTATTCTACTTTCCTATTCTACCATTTCCATAAAAAATACTGGGTAATTAACAGCATATATAAGAAAAAGCAAAGTCCAAAGTTGAATCAGTGGGTGCCCAATTAATCCCACTGGTTTTTTTTTTTTTTAATTTATTTAAGGCAGGCCCCAGTGCTGGTTCAATTATGCCTCTGACATTGCGGGTGTTCTGAGGAGCCCATGGAACGTTTAGCAGCGCTCGTGCATCTGACATGCTTGGGTTGATGAGCACATGAGTTGTTTAATAAAATCAAATCAATGTCTGTTAGATTCGGCTTCAGTCAATGGAGGTAACCTGATTGGACTGACATATATATAATATATGTGTGTGTGTTTCTGTGTCTGTGTGTGACGAAGAACTTTTCTTGCATCTATAATAAGATTTGGACAAATCCCATACTGCACTTTTACTAATGTTTTCAAGAAAGGTGATATGTCTCCAGCAAGTGTATTGGTGGGTAAAATTTTTAGATTCTTTGTGGTTGTGGCTAAAAGGGGATGGTGGGTTTTGCCGCCAGTTGGTCGATAAATCTAACCCGTTTGAAGGTATAGTTTTTCAATTTTTTATTTTTAATTCTTATAAATTTTTGATCATTTTTTTTTTCATACATTTATGTTAAAATTCTAAATTTTTTAAACCTTTCTCAACCCTTATTAATTTTTACGGGATGTTTGAAAGAAAAAAATTTGATAAAAAATATAATAAAAGTATAATTAATTTGATATAAAAATAATATGCATTAAAATTTAATTAAAAAAAGTACAAAAAGTAATTAAAATTTAATAAAATTTTATAAAAATTGATCCACCAAACAGTCTAATTTTTATAATTTTTTCAACCAAAATCATTATAATTGGTAAGTAAAATTATATTAAAAAAGATTACATCAAAAAATTTGAATTTACTTTTTAAATCTAAAAAATAACCAATACATTTAACTTTTTATAGATTTTTGTCTTCCAAAATAGTTAATTAACAAAGGGTGCGTTTGGCATTCGAAAAAATAAAATAAAATTCTACAAATCTCTTCAAATACGAATTACGAGATTATAAAATATTATATTTCTACTTACAATACAAAAAACGAGATACTAATTTTTTAAATTTTATACAATTTTATATTCACTACGCAAAACCCGAGACATTAATTTTTTATTTTATACAGCTCCAAACGTCACCAAAATATTACTGTGTATAATTCCTTGTGATTAGATTTTTTTTTTTCAATTTTTACACATAGTAGTATTTTGTTTTATTTTTTTATTGATAAATTTTTGTTAATGCTTTATCTTTTTAAGTGTACAACATGTGTTGAAAATTTTGTCAGAGTTTTATTCGTTCTTTGAATCTTGCACGCTATCGTGAATAGTGTTTTGGAGATAATAATATCTTCATTAACAACTCGTTTTAATGGAGAGAAATAAAAGGAAAAAATTAAAAATTAATTCTTATTTACAAATTTTTTAAAAAAGAAAAATTAAAAACTTAAAAAAATAAAGGTAAATATTAGTTTTTAAAATTTTCACCTTTCTAAAAGTGAAAAGAAATGAAAAAAATGAAGACATTTGCTTAATGAAATTTTTAAATTGAAAATTTTACTCATGAAATAA
Source organism: Pouteria glomerata (assembly GCA_035590655.1). Classification (NCBI taxonomy): domain Eukaryota; kingdom Viridiplantae; phylum Streptophyta; class Magnoliopsida; order Ericales; family Sapotaceae; genus Pouteria; species Pouteria glomerata. The sequence continues at coordinate 18,216,435 of JAVXUM010000021.1, read as the reverse complement.
ATAATAAAAAATTACAAATATATTCTAATACAAATCAAATCATTTTTAAACTCCACCATTTTGATAGGTTTTTGTTATTCTTCTTAAACTTTATCTCTTTTTAAATTTTACAGCCTGGGTAACTTTTTTTTTTTCAATAACATTCTTCTCTATTTTTTTTTTAATCGCGTTTCAAGAATTTGGTTTGTTCCTCTTTTTTCTTTTCTTTTTTTTATTCAATCACGTTTCAAAACTTTAATTTTATTTTCCTTATATGTGTATATATATGTATTTATGTATATATATCTCAATGGTTTCAAGATATCAATTTTTTTAATTGTACTACTTTTCATTCAAATTTCTTACTTTTCATCGTTTTAAGATGGATTCATTTAGTTCTATTTAATATGTTAATGTTTTGTTAGCCAATAATATAGGAACGTTTATTTATTAATAATATAAGGTTATAGTAATAAAATAACAATAAATATTTTTTTTCTTTTTATTTTTTCTCAACTCACAAACGACAAAAGCAGAAAAAGTAATTATTTTTTCTTTCCCAAATTCTCTAATAAATGTAAAAAAAAAAACTTTTATCATTTCTCTTTTCTCTCTTCTTTTCCTAATTAATATTTTTTTTCTCTCCTAAATTCACAAACAAAACATCAATGAAGGGATTTTCATTACATAACACATGTGTTTAAAGTACCAAAAAAAATTATAAAAATTGATAAAAAAAATTATAAATCTGTAATTTATGCAATACGATAAAAAGTAAATAATTTTAAAAAAATTATATTTTTTTAATAAATTTCAAATATTTGCATCCGCAAATTGTAAACATGAATATCAATTATTATCATTAAAAAAATCCATTTAATTCTGATAGACAAATCACGAAGAATCTTTACTGTATCACCTTTGAAACGGACTGTGCGTAATGTGTATGACGAGGGACTTTCTTGCATATAATAAGTTTTGGATAAATCCCATACTGCACTTTTATTAGTGTTTCTAGAAAAGTGGTATGACTCCGGTAAGTGTATTGGCGGGTAAAATTTTTAGATTCTTTGTGGCTAGAAAGAGGTGGTGGGTTTTGCCGCCAGTTGGTCGGTACATGTAGTTAATTAATAAAACGTATTGCTGCTACGTGGAGGTGTTTTGTGTGATGAAAAATAACGAAAAATAGTGAAAAATGTGATTTGAGTGATATTTAGGTGTTTAGTGACCAATCATGTTTTTCATAGATGAATAGTGAAAAATATTGACTTTTGCAGAGAAATCCGTCGGAACGGTTTTGAAATCCGTCGGAA
>JAVXUM010000021.1:18173238-18190988 GCA_035590655.1 Pouteria glomerata | reverse complement strand
TCCTTTAAACTTTAAATCCTCAGCTATTTCCATGGTGACATGATTGACTTGGAAGGATTTCTTGACTAATCCTCCCTGTTGTCCAGGCTTCCATCTCATAGAATTTCTAAATTGGTTCATGTTAGTAGAGATGGCTAAACATGCACCGAGAGCATTTTTTTAAACTCAAATCCAAGAGTTTCTTACTTTCTCGGTTATTTTCTATTTTTTGAGTACATTTAAGATCACAATTCATATGGGATGGGGGAGGATGGACTTGAATGCTGGACTGAGTCCAAGGTGGAGAGCAAGCACCTTATGACTTGTCCTTTTCCCACTTTATTTGTTATGTTATATGTATTTAACATTTTTTTTGGATAAATTTCTATATGTATTTAACTTCTAGGAAATTATATTACTTATCACATTTTTAACTTTATCCAAAAATTTGGGATATATGATTTAATACAATGCTGGTTGTGCAGGGGGAATGAGTGGGAATGAGTGTTGACCATGCAACAATTAAATTAATTAATTTTTTTTATAAAAAATATATTTTCATAAAATAAAACTTTGCATACAAATCACATTTCTTACAATTAAATAAATTAATTATAAGTAATGTGATTTAATAATTATTTATTTATATTATGTTATTTAAATATTTCTTAGCAAGAATTATTTAATATAGAGCTATCAATTTCTTAAAATATTTATGATACATGATAAGATACATAAAAATACAAAAACATTTAATACGATTTACGATACATGATTTGACAACTATGGTTCTACATTATCAAGAGCTTAAATTTAGAGATTTATGGCTACTAGCATGATTATACTCAACCACTTTTTAAATTTAGCTGAGCTTTCCAGTTCTCAAGTTCTGGCATAGTTTTGCTATAACTATTAAAGTAGTGTGGCATTGTGAATTACCTTGATTGAAACATTAGATGGTTGTGATGTGCAACAATCTTTCCTTACCTTTAATATGATTCCTTTTATACTTTTAGTTTGGATTAGAATATCTTTTTCTTCCTAATGCTTTCACAACCTCTTCTTATGTATTGATCTTTTCCTACTTGCAACAGTTCCTTCCAATTGGCAGATGCATGGATTTGATCGCCCTATTTACACAAATTATGTGTATCCATTCCCCCTTAATCCGCCTCATGTTCCAGAAGATAATCCTACAGGTTGCTACAGGACATACTTTCATATTCCGAAGGAGTGGAAAGGTATGAACTTGTTGAGCATGATTGTGGTTAGAGCTGATTAATGAAATGCTCTTACCCAACCCAGATTTCTCGCTCTCTTATTCTCTTTCTAAGGAATCTTTCTACTTGTTCAATATCAATCGACTGGAAAATTTGTATTTTGCATGCCTCTGATTAAATTTGACTTTCATTAGTAGGGTAGTCTATCAAATTCTATATTCTTGTAAAAAATTGTTTGCTCTGCAGAAACGATTTTGCTATACTGTCAATTGCATGACTATTGCACTTGCTGCTATATCGGTATTCTCTCTGCAGCATGGTGATTGAGCATGGATCTTTTATTTTTGGACTCTTGCCAATGCTTTGACTTGTAATGGACACGTTTACAAATTATGCTTTTCCAAGGGATGACTGGTTGTGGCTTGTAGATCAATTTCAATTTCTTGAAGCATCCTTTCGCTGAAGAAATAGGAGATCTGTAAACCATACAATTCCTGAAGTTATCTTTTTTGGAATTACACACTAGTGGAATATAATGTCTTTATCGAAGTATAGTTACAAACACAATAATATAATGTAATACACTAAAAAATTAAGTTGTTTAGTTCATCTTAGTCAAATTTTCATACATTTAGACAGTCTCAATCTAAACATTTTTATACATTTCATATATTTGTGCTATTTTCAATTCCTTGCTAAAACAAAATTTTGATCCATTGGTATAAAAAATTACACTGACCTTGGGTTTCTATTAATAGATGACTATCAAATGACTTTTATACCTTTGGTTGGTAAAACATATAAAATATTACAAATTCTACAAGTTAACAGAAAAACAAAAATACCCATATCTTCTTTCTTTCTTTTTCTTTTTTTCCTTTTCTTTTTAAAATAATTATACTTGTTAGATATATAGCTCTGATTTTATTCTCTCTACTTTTTTGTATATGATTGTAATCTTTTCCTTGTTTGTACGTATTTCATTTAAGTAGAAATATATGCTGAGACAACCCTAAGAGTGTCACGCAATTCCATTCATTCTATTCTTGATATGGTATCACAACCTTGATCCTATGGTCTCAATTTCTCTTTCAATTCTTGTGTCAATATCAAGAAACCTTAGTTACTTTGTCTTTGCGTTTATATTAAGAAACTAAATTGGCACTGTTACCAATCACTAGAAATTGTACCATCAATGGAGTTGTCATTGTCATCATCAGTCGTTCCACCTTCTTTAGTGATCTCTATAATCATTAGGAGACACTCACCATCTTCACACAATGGTCGTCATTAGTTGGAACAATCATCATCATTGCTAGTCGTCGTCACCTAGTTGGGCAACGAATCGGAGCAATGATCATGAGTGGAGCAACATGCCCTAGTCAATGAACCAAATCCGTAGTTGGTGTTAATCAATCCATCAAGTAGCCCTAGTCGATCGTCACTGGCCATAGTCACCTAGTCGAGCAACAATCTTGTCTCCTCAGTTGTCAACTACCTCCATGATCACCAATAGCAATCTCCTTAGTCGATAGCAACATTCTCAAGCTGAAGTCTTCGCCTTTTTGTTCTCGTCCACTTCTAGCATACTCACAACTCATTGAGTTCAGTGCTCATTGAAGTCCAGCTGACGAGCCCTCCAATTGACAAACTTTCTTTGTTGAAGTCTAGTTCTTCGCAAATAGCACTTCGAGTGGTGACCACTATCATTATTTAGATCAAGGGTTACCTATTCCTGATTAGACTAATCTAGTTCAGAGTATTCTATTTGTAGCAAGGTTATCCAATTCCAGTATTCCTATTCCAAGATTATCTAATTCTAGCAAAGATAACCCAATTTTTGTTCACATTTCACATATTATCTATTGATAATTTTATAGCATCTGAATCAAGTATTGTGACTGATTCATTTATAGTGACTATTTCTTGTAAGGAATATTTAGACTATTTCTGGTAAGATATTTTCTTCAGTATCAGACAACACAATAGACGTCTTTTTTGACTACTTCCTTTGTTTATTGAGGTAATCCTATTCGGTATGTGTTTACACATTCTTTTGCACCTTGGATTCTTAACTCTGGTGCTTTGGACCATATGTTTGGTACATCCACATTGTTTTTGGATATTCAGAACTCATTTCACATTCCACTTGTTATTACAACTAATGGCTTCACAAATCTAGTTGGTGGCATTAGCATACCTTGCCCATCTCCTTCTCTACCCTTTGCATCTATTTTATATGTGTATTCTTTCTCATATAACCTCATCTCCCTAAGTAAACTCACTAAACAATTAAAATTTTCAGTAACATTCTTTATTGATTTTGTCACTATCTAGGATATGAAGATGAAAAAGAAGGTTGGTGGAGGACATGAAGCTAAAGTAATCTACTACCATAGCTCTCCATCTTTACCACCATATATAGCATGTTCTGAAGTTGTCTCTCCATTGGGAATTTATTGCCGCCTCGGTTATCTTTATCTTGCTAGGTTAAAATCTATGTTTCCTAGTTTGTGTCAGTTGTAGTCCTTAAATTGTGGATTATGTTAGTTAGGGAAGCATCACCATGCTTCCCTTTATCCTAGAGTTGGTAATAGAGCTTTGCATCCTTTTCGTTTAGTCCATTTAGATGTTTGGGGTCCAAATCGTGTCATTAGGATTTAGGTACTGTATTACCTTTTTGGATGATTTCTCTTGAACTACTTAGCTTTACTTAATGAAGGATCGTTCTGAGATTTGTCTCATCTTTAAATTTTTTGCACTGAAATTCAGGCTCAATTTCGTGTGCCTATTAAGCTTATTTGCAATGACAATGCTAGGGATTATTTTTTTAAACCATTCATTGACTTTTGCTCTCTTGTGGTATGCTTCATCAATTCTCTTGCTTTAACACACATCAACAAAATGGAGTTGCTAAGAGAAAAAACTTGCACCTTATTGAGACAGCACATTATTTACTATTTCAAATGAATGTCCCCCAAGCCTATTGGAGTGATACTATTCTCATTGCATGCTATTTGATTAATAGAATGCCTTCATCTATATTACACGGTTAGTCATCCCTTTCTATATTGTTTCCCAAACAATCCCTCTTTCATGTCTAGACACTCTTATGGATCCCAATACAAAGCTTACTGTAGAAAAGGTTGACTAATTAGAGAATCCTATTCAGTACAAGGGATGGTTGGAAAGTTAAACTACTTGCCAGTGACAAGATCCAATATTTCATTTGCTAAGTGTGATTAGTTAATTTCTAAAATCATCTCGTACTAGCAATTGGGATGTAGTTGTTTGAATTTTACGGTATTTAAAGGGAGTTCTTGGAAGAAATTTGTTATATCAAAATAATAGACATACTTCAGTTCACAGGTATACAGATGCAGATTAGGCAAGATCACTATTAGATAGACGTTTTACTACTGTTTATTGCATCTTTCTTGAAAAAGCAAAAGGCAAACAGTAGTAGCAATGTTGAGTGCAGAATTATAATATAGAGCCTAACTCACACCTTATGTGTAGGCCTGTCAATGAGTTGATTTTCGTCAAGATCTAATCTGGACTAGATCCAATAATATTAGACTAGTTCCATCCAATTAAATGCATGACCCAATTGATAAAGATCCGTTAGGTTCAAGAACAAATTAATCTGGATCTGGATGATCCGTCAGACTCATTATTTTTTAAAATAAAATATTTAAAAATAAAAAAATTTAAAAATATTTAAACAATAAAAAATATATATGCACATATATATTTAATTTATATACATATATTTATCTTTATATATTTCTTTTTCCTTAATTAAAAAAATTGTAAAAAGATAATTTTACATATTAGTATTAAAAAATTCAATGTGGAGTATTTACTAGGTACATTGCGATGTTTTTTTCATTACTATACGAACGCGTATGTGCTTGTGAAATGAGATATTTTTATAAGGAAAAATTTTACTTTTGTTATAAAAGTACCTAGTAAATATTTACAAAATCTGAAAGTTCCATATATATGTGCACTAAATTTTATGATTAAAAAATGAATAAAATGTTAAACTTCTCAATCTTACCAATCATGATCTACCAAATTTTTTTTTGCTCCTTGTACATATATAATATATATTTTGAATAAAATATATTTTTATTTTTATGAAATGATGATTTAAAAATATTTATTTTTCAAAATGGGTTGGTTCGCGAGTATATGAATCTGGACTGGATTTTACAAATTAGATCCAGTTACTTTTAGATCTGGATCGGATCCATTATAATTGGATCTAAATCTAACGAATCTGATCCAGTTCTGATGCAGATCCGCTTCATTGATAGGCCTACTTATGTGAGTTGATTTGGATTCAACATCAATTGAAATTGTTGGGAGTCGATCATTTATAGCCTATGGAGTTACTATGTGATAATCAAGCTGCAATTCATATCGCTTCCAATTTAGTATTGCATGAAAGAACAAGACATATTGAGGTAGACTGTCACTTCATTAGAGAGAAGATTTTACAGAACGTTATCAAGACTGGTCATGCCAAATCTTAAGACCAACTTGCTGATTTATTCACTAAAGCCCTGGGGGATTCTTTAGTTAGATATATTTGTGATAAGTTTAGAATATATGATATATATGTTGTAACTTGAGGGGATTGCTAGATATGCAGCTCCGGTTTTATTCTCTTTCTTTTCTTGTACATGATTGTAATCCTTTCCTTATTGGTATGCATCTCATACAAATATAAATATATGTTGAGACAACTGTCAATCAATTTCATTCGTTCTATTCTTTACAGTACTCTTTTAACACTTCATCTTTAATAGTAGGGAAGATGATGAATGCCTATGTAGGCCATACCTACCAACCATATTTTCGGTGTCTTTTGTTTTGGTTGTTGCTATAATAGGATGAATATTTTTTAGGCTTATGACTTATTTACAGTAAGCAAACTAGACTACCTTATCAAGTTTATTTTGCATCGAGTGCACCTTTTCTCAACTGGGTTCTTCTATACAAGACTCAGTCTGCAAGTTGATATTCCACGGCAACAAAATTATCATCACTTATATATTGGCAAGACTACAAGGTCTGCAAAGTGATCTTCATCCTCTGCACAACCTCTCCTTCTAACGCTAATCAAACCACAAGACCACCATTATGTTGAAATTCTTTGTTTTGTTTTTTCCTCTCAAGTACAGTTTCTTTTTTCTCCAAAGTATGCGTAATCACACACTAATTCATGCAGTGGGATTGTTGATGGACCTTTATGGTGCAAACACTCCCAAGTGTGGTAGTTGTCAAGTAATAATCATGACAAGCCAGGTATTGTCCACGGGGAAGGAGAACTTACTTCAATTTGCTGCCTCTCTCTGGACTAGAAGGGTCTGTACAATCAGTTTGTAAATCAATGTTTGAAAGAATGGGATTGGAGAGTTTTTGAAATATAATATAACCAAGTCTTGAATTTGGAAAGGGGCTTGAACATTGGTTTTAGCATGTAATGGCCTTGCGCACTACAATGAATGGTAAATCAAATATAACTCGGTTCCAGTTCAATGGTGAATTGGAATCGGAAGATCTTTGCTTTGAAAGACAAATCAAGCAATGTTTATGGTTGTAGAAAACATTAGAGAATCTTTTGAAAATCTGGATGGTAATCTAAGCATTAAATGTACCAAATCAAGAGAAATGTTAACATCTAATCAAAGAAGACGCCATAGAAGTCAAAATAGAAGATAATCCAAGCATCAAAACATAGAAATATAAACACTGAACTTTATCGTTTATTGCTTCAAATCAATCAATCACTAATCAATGCTCTTGGCTTGGAGTCTAGCCACACAATGCTTGAATTGATCAAATTCAATACAAAAATGAAGAATCAACACCAAACCATATCTAGCCTTTCCAAAGACCCCCTCTAATCAAGCTTAAGATCTGAATAAAACTCTCAACACATTATATTTGTGGCCCCCTTAATATTTGGACCGAAATAGCCCTACTTGGAGCATTCTTTGCAATATCATCCAAACTCAGATCTCTTATGTCCAGTCAACAACCTTATTCCACACGAAGGCTGATTCTTGAGCCCCTTAGGGACTGTTTTGAAAATAGCGTTGAGACCACAAGTGCTCCCCTCCGGGTGACAAGGCCAAAATCCAACTATTTTGTTTCACTGTTTTTCCTTCACCTTCAACTCTTTCTTCTTACATTCTATTGTGCTCTTTGAAGCTTCAGTCATCAACCTTTTAACCCATGCAAAACCAAACACAATGAACATAAGATTAGACAATTTAATCATTAAAAACAAGTGTAAACTCATGAAATATGCATGATGAACACTATTAACAAGTATATAAACATGAATATTAAGTGTTCATCAATTGGATCCCTACTTGAGATGATTAGGAAATTGATTAGACGTGGTCCTTTGATTCCATATTTCCACAAATTCACGTCATTAGCACACAAATCCTCATCATGAACTAGGAGCTACTCAACTTCGTCTTAAACCATGAGCTACTATACGTCTTTTTTATCAACTTTCAAATTGACTTTGGGCAAGGAGCAGAACAAAGCCCAAGGCAAAAGAGGGATATGGCAACCACGGGCTTTCCATAAATGGAAGAGGTAAGGCTAGGGAGGTGGTAGTGATTGTTGCATAGTGTTAATTTAGCTTGATATCCATTGTTGGGCCCATTGCATAACAATTTAAAATTTTTGAATCAATCTGTGACTTTAATATGGCATTTGAGCTTTGAATCCAAGAGCTCTGACCAGTTGCTAGAATATGGTAAGTTGACTCCCTTGTGGTGGCAGTTAGGAATTTGGACATGCAACAAGGTTTGATATGCAACAAAACATGGTTAGTTGGCTTTTCGGAACTTGCACGTTCTCTTTGATGGTTGATTTGTTACTGCAATGGGGTTGCTTGTGGCTTTGCTTGCGGCAACTAGGGTTTTAGACTTGGGGTTAAGATGATAGCTAGGATTTTTTGATACAAGCTAGAATTCTATTGTTTGTTTATTTTTAAAAAATATTTTATTAATTAATTAATTTATAAATTTTAGATTAATTGGATGGAGAGAGATTTGGATCTCTACTCTAACACCATGTCAAGAGACTCGGATTTGAATGAGCGGAATAATCCAACAGGGTTTACTGCTTATTTGTTTAAACTAGTAAATATATTCTACGCAAATTGTAATAGCCATATACTAATAATATAATTACATGGATAACAGTAACAAAATATAATGGTCTTTGACAGGTCGTAGGATATTTTTACACTTTGAGGCTGTTGATTCTGCTTTCCACGCATGGATAAATGGCGTTCCCGTTGGATATAGGTTTGTGATACATGTAAATCATTGGAGTTACCCTGTTCCAAGTTCTGTTTTTCCTTCTCTTATAGATGTTAAATTACTTTCTCTACCTCTGTTAATGCTTGGCAATGAATTCACCAGATGTCCAAGCTAACAGTAGTTGGTGCAACAATGTTAGCTCTTGGATCCTCCTTTTGTGTGATCCCCTCTTTCAGATGGGGAGGCAAACAAATATGAGAGGGTGCACACACGATTCATAAACGAAAGAAAGCACACATTAGTAAATTTAACAGGGAGCATATATGCATGCAGTGACTTTAATTCAGGATCTATTGAAACTGAAGCAAAATGTCTGGCACTGATGCAGAGGGATATAACAATACTCAATCTTCAAATTTCTGAGGCAAATTTTAATTTTTGCCAATTTTATTTTCAGTTGCATATTATATGTGCAAAATTTTTAAAATTATGATGTGCAGAGGGCTCGAAATGAATTGTTAGAATCTCTATGCACAGCACAAAATATTTTTTGTCCCAACCTAGAGCTGACAAACCAGCGCTGGAGCCTCTACATGCTCTCTCTCTGTTTGGCGGCTATTAATTAGCAGTATGGTAATTTTCTTGATTTAAAATTGATTTTTATCTAATAATGCCAGAGCAATGTGGGTATATATACTCTGTATATGCCGCTATTGTGTTTTCATGTCTGTCCTAATAACAATAAAATGTAACGCATGGTTGTTGCTTACTATTTTACACGCAGTACCTCTTTAGCATCTATCATAGGATATTCAAAACCATGCAGTTCTTCTGTGGATTAATTAAATGCAATTTTTATTTTTAATGAACTATTTCTGATCTTGTTCCTGTACTCTTATTGCTTTCAACTTTATATGCTTGGATCTATCTTATTACTTTCAACTTTATATGCTTGGATCTGAATACATGCCAATGCTCTGTTACCCCCACCACCTGACACAATTGCATTGTGCTGGATCAGTCAGGATAGTAGACTACCTGCTGAATTTGAAATCACTGATTTCTGTCATCCATGTGGATGTGACAAAAAAAATGTATTAGCTGTTCAAGTATTTAGATGGAGTGATGGTTCATACCTTGAAGATCAAGACCATTGGTGGTTATCCGGCATTCATCGTGATGTGCTTCTTCTAGCCAAGCCAAAGGTTTTTATTATCATTACTTTTACTCTTCACAGGCAGCAACACATTTTTCAAAGCATGTCTTTTGGTTTCTTCATATAGCAACACTTAATCGACTCTAGACTGAATGGATTGATATATATATACATATATTTATATAGATATACAATTTTCGAATACATGATTTTTTTTTCTTTTGATTAATGAAAATTGCTATTAGAATGTGGCAAGGGTTGAAGATTTCAAGATACAATTGACCTTTGGTCTTTGAAAAGTTCTACCTCATCACATTGGGATTTTTGTCAAAGTAGGCCACCTTATTGCAAATATATATGACTGCAATAACAAAAATAGTGTAGTTTGACTTGTGAGTCCTTTGGGTAGTGCAACTGTTTGGTTTTATGTTTCTCTATTGATTAACAATAACTAAACTGTGATGTAGTTTTAGCTTCTTTTGGGATGAGTTTGGTGTTTCCAAATGGAATGAGGAGGATTGGTGGGGAATCTTGAATTCACAAAAGAAGGAAAGTTAGACATCTTGTCCCTTTTTGTTTTGCATAGTTAGTATGGGCAAGAGGAATAGAAGTTCTTTTCAAAACTTTGAGTTGCCAATGTGTAGATTGAAAGAATTAGTCTTTTCAACTTGTATTGGTGGTCATTGGGGTTGTGGAGCCAGATTTGCATAGTTTTATGAATTTTATATAGCATATATTTGTTAGCTTTATTCTTGAGTTATTTTTCCTACAATTGGGTGGCACCCCCTTGACGTCTTTAAATATAACTATTTTTACTTACTAAAAAAAAATTAAAAATTGTGAATAATGGGGGTAGATTATTGAGAAGCAACTCACATTTTTTTTTGGGTACATACGAATGGAAATGGGATGAATTAGTGGTACAGTTGTTTGGTTGCCCATATAGAATAATTTGGTTGTGGTCTGTTCTTTGGATGTATAATATAATATACCCAGGCCCAGTGGGTTTTGCATGAGTGTTGCGTTGGCTACAAGTCCCCTTTTTGGTAGGCAGCCACTAAAATTAGGGGGCGGGGTAATGCAGCGACAAGGTAAGGGTATATACCCCTTGGATTACTTTTGGATTGAAGACTTCCCCTCTTTCAACAAACTATTTAGTTTCGTAGGATAAACTCTTGGTGCTGCCTAGAATGGTTTTTGGGTTTCTCTTATGTTTCTTTATTTAAGTGTTGCTTCTAAGTGGGTTCAGGCGGATTATGACTATGATGATATGATGAATGAATATTGAGAACGTAAAGAACCAGGAAATGTTGAAGGTTTAAGACACCCAAAATGGGTTGTCATTCTTTTCATTTATACACAACTATACATGACTGTACAAATTCTAATCAAAGAAGCTTGACCAATTTCATTCTCCTAGATATGCATATCCTAAATTCATGAATGTGTATTTATTAATATTTATTAACACTCCCCCTCAAGCTGGAGCATATATGTCATATGTTCCAAGCTTGTTACAAATAAACTTTACTCTAGAACCTTCAAGTGCTTTGGTAAACAAATCTGCAAGCTAATCTTCAGACTTCACATGGTTGGTTTTGATCACATTTTGTAAAATCTCATCTCTTACAAAATGACAATCAACCTCAATATGCTTAGTCATTTCATGAAATACCGGGTTGGAGGCAATATGAATTGTAGCCTGATTATCACATAGTAACTCTGTAGGCTGTGAATGATTAACTCCCAATTCTTTTAACATATGTTGGACCCAGATTAGCTTACAAGATGTGTGTGCTATGGCTTTATATTCTGACTTAGCATTTGACTGTGCAACAATCGTCTGTTTTTTGCTTTTCCAGGATACTAAATTACCTCCAATAAACACACAATAACTGGTGGTAGATCGTCTATCGGATGGTGATCCAGCCCAATCTGCATTAGTGTATCCTTGAATTAAAGTGTGCTTATTATCCTTATATAATAACCCTTTACCGTCATTTTTCAAGTATCTCAGAATTTAGATAACAGTATCCCAATGACTACTATGAGGTGATTCTAAGAACTGACTGACTGACTACACTCGTAGCAAACGATATATCATGTCTGGTGACTGTCAAGTAGTTTACCTTCCCAACTAATCTTTAATTCCGGCTGGGATCATGTAACAACTCTCCCTGATTAGCAACTAACTTAGTATTTGGATCCCACAGGTTTAGAGCCTAACATACCTATTTCTGTCAACAAATCAAGGACGTACTTCCTTTGAGAGAGAGAAATATCCATACATGATCGGGCAATCTCAATTCCCAAGAAGTATTTTAGCGGTCCCAAATCTTTGGTGCTAAACTTACTTTGAAGAAATAGTTTTAGATCAATAATGCCCTCTGAATTATCTCCTGTGATAATAATGTCATCAACATACATGAGGAGCCAAATCTTTCCGTTAGGAGAATGTCGATAGAAAACTAAGTGATCAACTCCACACTGAATCAGACCAAATTCAGTAACCACTGGACTAAATCAACCAAACCATGCTCGCGGAGATTGTTTCAGGCCATATAGGGATTTCTTCAGTTTGCATACCAACTCAGACTCCTCTTGAGCAACATACCCCAGAGGTTGCTTCATATACACTTCTTTAGCAAGACCACCATGTAAAAAAGCATTTTTCACATCCAGTTGATGTAGAGGCCAATGATAAACTGCAGACAGAGAGATAAGAAGACGAACAGAAGTAATCTTGGCAACGGGAGAAAAGGTCTCAGAGAAGTCCAAACCATAGACTTGTGTATACCCTTTTGCAACCAGAGGAGCCTTTAACCTGTCCACGTTACCGTTAGGATGAAGTTTCACAGTATATATCCAACGACACCAAACTACAGACTTTCCAGGTGGAAGAGTAACAAGATCCCAAGTATCATTAGCTCGAAGAGCAGACATCTCATCATCCACTATAGAATGCCATCCAGGGTGAGAAAGTGCTTCAAAAACAGTGTTAGGAACAGAAACAGAAGAGAGAGATGCAACAAAGGATCGATATGAAGGTGATAAAGAATTATCAGATACAAAACGAGAGATGGGATGAGAAGTACAAGAACGTGTACCTTTCCTAAGTGCAATAGGAATATCTAAATCACTTACTGGATTAGGCGGCACAGGAGAAGTTAATGGTGGAGCACTGGAAGTAAAGGCGGAGCAGTCACATCTTGACGTAAAGTATATACCTATAAATCAGGACGAGACAAACGACCAGAGGGACTTAAAAGAGTATGGTGACTGGCTGAAACTGTTTTAACTGGGACAATTGGAAGAGGAAGACACTCATCAAGAGAGGATTGAGACGGAGATTGAGAAAAGAATGGGGTAGACTCAAAGAAGGTGACATCAGTACAAACAAAGAATCGATTAAAAGTAGGATTATAACAGTGATAACCCTTCTGTAACCGAGAATACCCTAAGAAAATATATTATGGGCCCGAGCATCTAATTTATCAATTCCAGGGGCCAATTGGTGAACAAAAGAAACGCACCAAAAAATGCGAGGTGGAAGAGAAAACAGGAGTTTCGTAGGAAATACCACAGAATGAGGAGTTACTACATTGAGAACGGAAGAAGGCATGCGATTAATTAAATAACATGCGGTTAAAACAGCATCACTCCAAAAAGTTTTGGGAACATTCATTTGAAAGAGTAGACAACGGGCTGTTTCAATGAGATGCAAATTCTTTTGTTCAGCAATCCCATTTTGTTGTGGTGTATTTGAAGAAGAAGGCTGGTGAAACATACCACAAGGGGTCATAAATTCAGCAAAGGGTCTAGAGAAATATTTTTTGGCATTATCATTGTGAAGAATTCGCACTGGGGAATCAAATTGGGTTTTTATTTCAGCACAAAAAGCTTGAAAAATAGACAACAGCTCAAAATGATCTTTCATTAAATAAATCTATGTCATTCTTGAAAATCATCCACAAGGGTGACAAAATACCAAAACCCCAATTTTGAAGTAACCCGACTAGGACCCCAAACATCTGAATGAACTAATGAAAACAAACTCGATGACTTTTTATTGACTTAGGAAGCAAAAGGCACATGATGATGCTTTCCCATTTGACAAGACTCATAATTTAAAGACTGTAAATAATATAAATTAGGAATCATACGCTTTAGCCTATCCAAGGAAGGATGACCAAGACAACAGTTGACCTCCATAGGAGAGGCGACTGTAGGACAAGCTTGAGGCGTATCAAGATAGTAGACTCCTCCTATTTCATGCCCTCCGCCAATCTTCTCCCGTGTCGTCAAATCTTGAACAACAATAGAATCAGGAAAGAAGGTTACTGAACACTGATGATGTTTGGTAAGTTGACTAACAGACAACAGATTGAAAGGAAAATAGGGAACATAGAATACGGAGTTTAAAGAAAGAGAAGATGAAGGAGTTATTGTACCAACACCACTAATAGAAGTTGTTGACCCATTGGCCAAAGTCACTGCTGGAAGGGAAGAAAAATATTGAATACCAGAAAACAATGTAGATTTTTTTACACATGTGGTTAGACGCACCAGAATCTATAACTCAAGAGGGAGAAGAATGAGAGAAAAAACATCAGTTCCCTTGACGAGCAAGGGAAGCAGTTGGAAGAGAGGCATGATGAGTTGTCTGATACTGCAGGAACCTTGAATACTCTTCTTCAGAAAGAGTGATAGTTTGTTTGCATTCATTAGTAGTGGAAGTGGCTGCAAGAGCATTAGAAGAAGCTGCATTTGCCATGTGTGGGAGTCTGCCTATCAAATCCCAACATCTCTCACGGGTATGCCCAGATTTGCCACAATTAGTGCAAAGAGGTCGGGATCCTCGTCCACGTCCCCCTCGTCCACGTCCACTTCCTCCACAACCATTACGATTATTACGATTCTCCACAAGAGATAGGGACGTATGAGTGACAAGTGCATATTGAGAGAGGTCTAACTGATTTGAAGAATCTCGAGATACAGTTCGCATAACCATTGAGTAAGTCTCGGCAAATGTAAGGAGCGAGGCAGCACTAAGTATCTGAGCTCTCACAGGTTCAAACTCTGGGTCAAGTCTTATAAGGAATTGAAGCACCACCATTTGCTCTCGTTGCTTTTGCATTTGATGAATATCAGCTGTCACCGGTTGAATTGAGTTCAACTCCTCATAAACTTGTTTTAGGGAGGCAAAATAGTCTGTCACAGACTTACTAGGCTGCTGCAACTGAAAAAACCCATAAGACAAATCATACACACGAGTCAAGTTATTGGAGAATAACAGTCAAACATAATCCCAAATCTCCTTATAGCTGTCTAAGTCGGTGCACATATCAGCAATCTGTGGTTCCATGGAATTTTATAAAAGACTAACGATGTGCGCATCATCTTGAATCCACATATCATACTCTTTGTCAGTAAAGGCAGGAGTTCACTTGGTAAGATGCTTTTGCTTACCATACCCTGTCAAAGCAATCTTGACGGCCTTGGACCATTGACTATAATTGGTTTCATTCAATTTTCGGGTGGTCAACTGAACAGAAAGGGTCTTGGGAGTCCATAGAATCAATACTTGTTCTTTTTCAAAGTCAGTAAACAGTGAAGGAAAAGACGGAACAGAAACCAGCAATGTCGAGAACACTATTGAATATGCGGAACAAGCTCGAAACAGCAAATCGACATTGCAGAACAACTCGCCGGAGAGAGACGACAGCGCTGGAAGAGAACGTAGTGCTTATAGTTGACCACGCGATCTCACGCGCTAGTGACAGGGTGGCGCGTGGGCTTCACGCGCTGGTGACTGGGTGGCGCGTGGGGGCGCATGACAGGTAGTCGACGATTGGACTTTCGACGGAAATTCTCGTCGGCCGCAGGCGACTCCTCTGGTATACTTATCAAGTTCAACCGATCACCGGAGGAGCAGAACAGACCTTCACCCACCGGCGGCTGTATGTTTGTGTTCGGAGCACAGTGACCTTATACTGTTCTAGCTCTGATACCATGTAAATAACTAGGAAATGTTGAAAGTTCAAGACACCCAAAATGGGTTGTCATTCTTTTTATTTATACACAACTATACATGACTGTACAAATTTTAATCAAAGAACCTGGACCAATTTCATTCTCCTGGATATGCATATCCTAAATTCATGAATGTACATTTAATAATATTTATTAACAGAGAACAGCTTCTGAGCTGGTGTTGTTCCTCTCCTCTTTTCTTCTCCCTCTTTGTCTTTCTCTAGTGTTATCTCTCTTGCTTCTCTCTCTTTTGCTTGCTCGACTCCTTGCTTTTGTGTGATTGTTCCGCATCATTGTTTCAATAAATATTTTTAGGTAGCCTAGTTTTAGGGCTTCAGTTGTGTATATATAAGTTGATGTAACCCATGGAGACTTACAAAGTGAAATAGAAGACTTTTCTCATAGACATAGGCAAATTGCCTAAGCACATAAATCTCTGTGTTTTTTGCGTTGTTTGATTTCCTTTTATTATTTTGTGCTTGTGATCTTGGTTTCTCTGCGGCAGGTTGATTTTGTGCTTTGGTATAAGCTATCGGATCCATTGAATATTCTATTTTGTTTGTACAACAATAGTAATTGCTTTGTGCACAGTGCAAGTAACTATTATCTACAATGCATTATTTTTAAGAGTAGCATTCACAACTAGATTAACATAACTAAAATACAATTATGATTCTAATAGTTCTGTGTGCTCCGTATAAACTATGAAATTCACTAAACAGTCTATTTTCTCTTGTAGAATTATTATTGCTTTGCTCATTCAGCAAGTAAATTTTATCTGTTTAGTTAATCTATTGGAGTTTCCAAAATATAAATTTCTTTGTTTATCCGAGTCCATTGGTTCTAACTTTTTTCCTTTTCTTTCTTGCTTTCTTTTTTTTTTGGGTAACTTACAATTAGTGCTAACTTGTATAAAGGATTTTAAAGCATACGTGGAGTTTTTATGTGTTTTATTTTTATGCAGGTGTCCATTGCAGACTACTTCTTTACATCAAATTTGGATCAAAACTTCTCTTGTGCAGATTTACGGGTAACCATAAATTCTATTAAGGAGAGAAATTTTCTTTTCATTATTTTTAAGTGATGGGATATAGGTTTTATTCTTTGTTGACATGGATTTTTATCTTATCTTATGTTACTTGTTGATAGTATAAAGTAACACATGTTTGGAGTTCAAATTTCATCACTGACCAAAAATATCAAGAGTTGCACCAGTTTTGCCATGTCAAAAAAGTTGGTTCATCTAACATGAAGGGCGTCAGGTGTGTTGAGAATATAAATTATAATGTGAATAATAGACACTTGAAGTTGTTTTTTTATGTATGAGTAAATTTGACATTATTAATAGCTCTTGTTTTCAAAGCAGATTTACAATTTTTTTTTTTGATTTGATTCGTGAAATCCTATTTATTCATTTTATTTTATTGCTAAATCTATAATCTTCCCAAATTATCAATGGTAAAAATGGAGTCTAGAACAATAATTAAAACAAAGAAAGACAACTTTGAAAGAACCCTAATTTTGTTTCATAGGAAGGATTTTCCCACGCGTATCGTGATAACATGAAGGAAAGATCTAAGCAGCATCTCTTGTCGTTCCTCCACTTTATTAAATACTCTCCTAGTAGTGCAATGTCTTTCTCAATAGGGGTTGTTACTGAGCCGAGTTTTGTCTTGTTTATGCTTAGACTCGTTACTTAGGTTCAGTTTTGTCCATTTGTTGTAAGGCTTGGCTTGGCTCAGCTCGTTTAATATAGCAAAACATGACTGGATTCATTAGGCTTGGCTTGCCTATTTTAGAATATTTATGATTCCAAACACTAGCAAATACAAATTATACTAGCCAATACAAAGACAAGCTCTAATTTTTGTAAACATATCATATATTATAGATGATATATATATATTTAAAACTATATCATTATAGAGATTACAAATTAATTAAGCGGGTGGAGCTTATAGTGAGTCATGTTAATATATGGCTCATATTCCGTACAGTTCGTCTTATGTTTTTGATGAAGGGTATATTTGTAATTTTGGGTTACCTAGGTGCTAGTTTAAAAGG
>JAVXUM010000021.1:18151145-18166429 GCA_035590655.1 Pouteria glomerata | reverse complement strand
AAAGCACTGATCTGATACCATGTTATTATTGTTTCCTTGATCAAAGAAACAAGCCTAGGCATTATTACACACAAAACTTTAATTCATTATTTGTGTAGGTTTTTCAATTCCTTTGCTCTGAACCACTGCTGTAAATTACACAGAAAAACCTTAAACAAGATAGAGAAAATAATGAGCCCTTTATAGTAGGGCAACTACAAAATTGATATTTTACTAAACTACCCTTAATACTAATAAGGCTAAACTATGCAAACTATGCTAATAGAAAGGACATTCCATATTCTTGGCAATTTATTGAATTAATGCAGTGACTCTTAAAGTTACTGTTATTCATTCATTGAAAATTCAATTTATAGTCACAGATTTGATATTTGGGAATCTTCCAGAAATCTATTGAATTAACGAGGAAGCTTTTGGACAAGAATAGATAACAGTTTTAGTAATAAACATTATTTGAGTGGAGCAGTGTGGGTAACAAGGGAACTAACCAGTAATGAGGTGTGGCTTGCCTGGGAATTATTTAATTATAATGCAATAGTTTCATGATTAGATTCAAATTTTGCAGAATAACAGGGGTATTAGCAAGTAATTTGTGATAAATGATATATGTTTGCCAATAATTCAGATATAGATTAATCTTCTCAATATATTAAGAATAAATTGATAATCTTTATAATTGCTGGAAAATGCTTTGAAGTGCATAAGTTTCTTTCCTATAATTGCTTACTGATGTAAAAAAAATTCAGGTTGGATTCGAGGAAAGGATCCATCAAGGCTGTTACACTATGAAGGTGGAGGATCCAGAACCCCTTCGACTGATATTGTTTGCCCTATGTATATGCGTATTTGGGAAATGGTGGATATTGCTATGGATCCAACAGAAATACGGCCTTTGATTTTGTGCGAGTATGGTCATATTCTCAGCATTCACATTTTTATGACGACACTGCAACACCGTGTTAGATTCATTTAGCGATGCTATTTGATATAAAATGATTCTTGGCGAACACTTGGCAGGTATTCACATTCCATGGGGAACAGTAACGGGAATATTAAAGAGTACTGGGAAGCTATTGATGGCACATTTGGTCTCCAAGGAGGCTTTATATGGGAGTGGGTTGATCAGGTTGATAGCTGTTCAAGTCCTCGTATAAGTCGAATGATCATCATCATGTCAATGATTATGCTTCTCTTTATATCATATTCTCTTCAAAAGGCTATACTTGACAAGAGAGAACAAACTTCTTGAGCTCTTTTCGAACATGGCATAATGACTTTCTATCGTATTCTGAATACCAATTTCATTTTTTGCATGAACATCTTAGGTTGTGCGATCTACAAATTACAGATGCTATGGGGCATTGTCCTCTAGACTATCAGCAACTCAGGAAGGATCATTGAATATTTGTGCCCCCATTTTTGACCTTAAGGACAAAGAAGCTATACCTGTAGTGATATTATTTATTTGAAATTTAATAATTACTGTAGTGGCACCTTAAGAATAATTTTAGATTGCTGTACTCATTACACAATTTGGCACAAACTGAAGCCAATTACAAGTTAATTTGGCTATGTTAGTGAATTTTAATACATTGAGACATTCTCATTGATACAATGCCCTAGAAACAGTTCAGATTTTCAGAGACGATATTTCTGAGGAAAACACAAATGGTACCAGGGCTTCTAACCTGATTATGAGACTGGGGGTAGGTTGATGTATTTCTTGAATTTTAATACATTGAGACATTCTCATTTATACAGTGCGCTTGAAACAGATTAGATTTTCAAACCCCGCGATATTTCTGAGGAAAACACAAATGGTAGCAGGGCTTCTAACCTGATTATGAGCTGGTGTAGGTTGATGTTATATGTTTCTTCTCCCATCTTTGTTTAAACTCAACATGTTACTTTCTTCTAAATTGAGCACTTGCCCTTGATAGGTGGATGTCTTAAAATATAAAGCAAAAATAGAAGGGTAGAATTATCATATCTTACTAAATGAAGGCAGAAAACTAGAAATACCAAAATACAAAATTGGCAATTGACTTCACTTTTACTCAACTGTTTTATTGTCTGTTCAAAAAGTTCCATTACTATGCTTTCCAGATTTAGATTTTAATTTTAATCTATTTGTTGTAGGTTTTCTTTTAAGTTCTTGTGATACAGAGTTCACATAATGCTGACTCCTAGGATTCGTTGGTGGCTGGCAAAGAAAATATTATCGTATTTCTGGGGAAATTTTAACATAATTGAAGTAAACCATGGTGCATTTATTTTTAAAGTTGTGTACGACCTAGTTCTCTCCCTGGTTTCTGCAATTATCATAGTACCAGATTAGATGCACTAGATCCTCACCTCTCTGATTCCAGATGCTGTCATGCATTGTGGAAATTAGACAACTTTTAGAACTGGCCAGGTTGCGTTTTACCACCTAGAGTTACGTTAGTTTTTCTTTTTTTTTTGGTTCTTCAGGAAATCCTTATGGATATCATTCTTTTTTAGGCTTTTTTTTAAATAAGGTAACACAACGATGCAAAATGGAAGCAAATTATTAAAGAATTATTTTATTTTATATTATTAGGATTTTATTTTATTTCATATAATTAGGAGTAGTTTTTATTTTATTCTTAAGATTGTTTTTTATTTTGTTCCCTTTATTAGGATTTCATTTTTAGTATTTTATATTTATGGGATTTTGTTCTGATTTAAGGATAGCATATATAAAGCTTTAATTGTATTCAATTACGAGACTTTTTTGATGAAAAATTATTGAATTGAAGCTTGTGTGATTTGTTCTCTCCCCTCTCTTCTTGGCTTCTTCTTCTAATTCTCTAACCTAATTTCTTTTATCTATTTCCTTTAATCTATATTGGCCTGCATCGACTTTGGTATCAGAGTTGAATTCTTGTTCAAATATTTCTAATCTTAAAGTTGAATCACTGTTCATTGAAAACCTTCATCGCCGGTTTTCACGCACTCCGCGTGCAATTCAGACTTAGTGCGTGAGATTCACGCGCCATCTTCTCCTTCGCACGTATCACCCACCACTAGAATCGCCTCCCTCCGACAACCTGAACCAGACCTCTGGTAATTCACCGACGAAGTTCCAGCAAGCTCCAGCAACTTATTGCACGCTCTTGTAGTCCATTTAACTTGGTCTCACATTGACGTTAGTCGCATAATGACGGATATTCAATTGCAGACCCAACTAGCAACCCTCACAAAAGTAATTCAAGGACTTGCCACCCATGTGCACAATTCTTGTGCCTAGTTTTTTTTTTTGATAAGTAATTCTTGTGCCTAGTTAGCTGCTAGGACAGACGCATTTGAGACACGTGATAGGTGGAGGAACTCCATTCACCATTATTCAACCCAAATTTCAAGTTCAAGGTTGAATATAGTTTCAGCTTCTCCATTGAGTGTTTTTACAAATATTCCCATGGCCATTGATAAACAGTAGAGAGAGTCGGATGATGACCAACTTGGAGTGTTGATTTATGAGCCTAATCCTGACGATTTTTATTTTTTAGATGATGAGATTGATGACCAAATTGCGAGTGAATTGGTTGATGTGACATGTTGTCATATTATACCACTTGATGAAGTTGTGACTAGTGGCGCAAATTTTCATGATACCACAAATATTGCTAGTTGCATTAGTGTGCTCCTTGCTCTTACCATGCCACCTTTTGGGTTGAAGAGTATGCCAATAACCTTTGGTACTTCTGTGGATTTTGTCTTCCCTACAATTAAGCCCTTCCCACAAGTTGATCCATTCTTGATCTTCATTCAACATCTACAAGTTTTGTTATCGGATTGTGTTCCTTCCACCCTATGAGATTTGGTTATCACCCCTAACACGCATTCATGAGCTCTCGGAATACCTTGAATATTTGTTCTATTTGTGACTTGGTGATTGAAGGAGTGCACAAGTTTTCAAATCGATGGAGTCGAGTTCTTTTCTAAGCGGTGGAAAATCATGCAAATGGAAGCAAAGTATTAAAGAATTATGTTATTTTATATTATTAGGATTTTATTTTATTTCAAACAATTAGGAGTAGATTTTATTTTATTCTTAAGATTGATTTTTATTTTGTTCCCTATATTAGGATTTTATTTTTAGTATTTATGAGATTTTGTTTTGATTTAAGGTTAGTATATATAAAGGCTTTAATTGTATTGAATTAGGACACTTTTTTGACAAAAAAATATTGAATTGAAGCCTGTGTTGCTTGTTCTCTTCCCCATTTTCTTCTCTTTTTGGCTCCTTCTTCTACTTCTCTAACCTAATTTCTTTCATCTATTTCCTTTAATCTATACTGTCCTGCATGACACAAACATTGCTTAGTACTTGATCAAGTATATATGTTAAAGAATTGAATTTGATTCATAGCACCGAGTTTCTTCACATAGTTGCCTGTAGAACTTAGATAAAGCTCATGCTGAAAAGTTTTGGAACGAAAACAATGGTGCAGATGGACTTGACCTTTTTCCATAGAACAGCATCACGATTCAAGTCCTATATGCTTGTTTTTTCATTCATTCATTTCTTTTATTTTATTTTTTTTTTTTTGGGGGGGGGGGGTTTGGTTAAAATGTGGGACTGTGTTCATAGATGGGGAGAGAGCTCTGGAATTTCTAAAAGTCCTGCATTTTGGATATATAGGGACTACTGAAGGATGGCGCTGATGGTAAAAAGCACTGGGCTTATGGAGGTGATTTTGGTGATACTCCTAACGATTTAAACTTCTGTCTGAATGGTCTTACATGGCCAGATCGAACTCCTCATCCCGCACTACATGGTAACTTGAATGCACCTCACATTTATGTTATTTCCTAGCAGTGTCATGCTTTTGCATTGCAGCTTATCATGTTGAGTATTTTTTTCAGAGGTTAAATATGTTTATCAACCTTTCAAGGTTTCATTCAGTGAAGGGATAATAAAGGTACTATCACATTTCACTCGTTCATTTTCTTTCTTTTATTGAGAGTCCTTATGGCAGCTGGTTTTCATTTTGCAGATAATTAATACATATTTCTATGAAACAACACAAGCATTTGAATTTAGCTGGACCATTCATGGTGATGGATGCGAACTTGGATCTGGCATCCTTTCTCTTCCATCAATTGGACCCCAGAGCAGTTTTGACATAAAGTGGGAGTCTGGACCTTGGTATTCTCTGTGGGATTCGTCTTCTGCTGAAGAAAATTTCTGGACATTAACTGTGAAGCTTTTAAACTCTACACGCTGGGTTGAACCTGGTCATGTCATTTCTTCTGCTCAACTCCAGTTGCCTACAAAAAGAGAATTTTTGCGCCATGTAATTGCTCACATATCCGTACATTATATCCATAGTGAACGCTTTATGACATTACTAACTAGTTTGGAAATGCTTATGGCTTTTAGGTCATCAAAATCAAAGATACCACTTTGCATTGTGAAAGTCTTGGAGATGCAATTACAATTGACCAGAACTTTTGGAAGATAGAATTTAACACTAGAACAGGACTAGAAAGCTGGAAGGTAATCTATTATTTAATTTGCCACAGCTGCAACCATTTTTACTGAAAGAAGGTGGTGTAATGGTGTGTTGTTTCACATGTTCTCTATTATGGTGGTAGTGGCCTGCCCAAAAAAGCATATTATTTTTACTTAATATTTTGACTAAATGATTTATCAAAACTTTCGTAAATTATTGTTGCTTTAAATTCTTTTGATATGTGTTGTCAATGATAGGTTAAAGGGGTTCCAGTCATGCATAAAGGCATCTTTCCAAGCTTCTGGCGAGCACCAACAGACAATGACAAGGGTGGACGTGCAAGTAGTTATTTGTCCAGGTGGAAAGCTGCTGGGCTCGATAGTTTGGTTTTTGTGAACGATAGTTGTTCGATTCAGAGCGCTACAGATAATCTTGTGAAGATAGCAGTTGTCTACCTTGGTGTCCCGAAGGCAGAGGAGAAGTCTTGCTCTGAACTGAATGAGCCAAATATTCTATTCAAGGTTGATATGACGTACTCAATCTATGGCTCTGGGGATGTCATTATGGAATGTAATGTGAAACCAAGTTGTGAACTTCCGCCTTTGCCCCGCGTTGGGGTCGAATTCCATTTGGACAAATCAATGGACCAGGTCCAATGGTATGGGAGAGGGCCCTTTGAATGTTATCCTGATCGGAAAGCATCCGCCCATGTGGGGATATATGAGCAGAACGTTAGTGATATGCATATACCCTATATTGTTCCTGGAGAATGTTCAGGTAGAGCAGATGTTAGGTGGGTCACATTTCACAACAAGGAACGCACAGGAATCTATGCTTCCATATATGGCAGCTCTCCACCTATGCAGATGAATGCAAGTTACTACACCACAGCAGAGCTTGAACGCGCAACGCACAATGAAGAACTTATCAAAGGAGATGACATTGAGGTAACTTGTTATCTAATTTGCCTTTTGTTTAAGTAAATATTCAATATAAATTTCTTTTAGTGTCTACAACAGATACTTTTTCTTTTTTTTTTTCCCGAAGAAAAAAATAAGAAGAATGTCTTGTCATTGAGGTTCATCATGTTTATAAAAAGTTGTCAATATATATATATTTTAGTGCAGCAGTGCTACGAACCATGAAGATCTTTTCATTATTTAAATTAGAAACCAAAAATAAATAAATAAAAATTACTGTTTCTCTCTTTGTATCCTACTCGCTGATGAGGCCATCAAGCATTTGAATAAAGACATCCCCCTTGATCCTCTTTTTGGCTGCCCTGACAGGGAGTTGTAGTTTTCCTAGATTTCTTTGTTGATATTCCTTTTTTTGTGTTTCTATTTAATTA
Source organism: Pouteria glomerata (assembly GCA_035590655.1). Taxonomy (NCBI): domain Eukaryota; kingdom Viridiplantae; phylum Streptophyta; class Magnoliopsida; order Ericales; family Sapotaceae; genus Pouteria; species Pouteria glomerata. The sequence continues at coordinate 18,159,598 of JAVXUM010000021.1, read as the reverse complement.
ATACTTGTTGGCATAGTTTTCAAATCAAAATTCGTATCGTGAATCGGAATTCTAAATTTTGAGAATCGTGAATTGTAAGATTTAGTAGGGGTGTACAAAAAAGAACCACCCAAAAATCGAGTCAATCCGATCATTTTAATTTGGGTTGGTTTGGGTTTGTACCAAAATCGGTTTGGTTTTGGGTTAAAAAAGTAATAACCTAATATTTTCAATTTAGTCATCAAGTTTGTTGCAAAAGAACCAAACTCAAACCGAAAATAACCCAACCAGAAAAATATAAATATAATTTATAACCCAACCCAAACCTACTCAAAAAATGTAACATATAATGTATAATTATATATATGAATATTATAGAGCCAAAGAAGTGTACTTGAGCTTCAAACTTACTTGAATTTTTAACATTACTTATTTGAATGTCTAGTTATTGAAATTAAGTAAACTGGCCAAACTCGAAAATAGAATCGGCCTAACTCGATTTGAGCTAATTCGAAAACTGAATTGACCCAACTTGAAACTTTCATTTGGATCTGTTTGGTTTCAAGTTGAAATTAGTTTGGTTTTGGATCCAAATTTCAAGAACTACAAAAATTGGTTCGGTTTTGGATTTAGTATGATCCCGAATCGAATCGACTCATACAAATCCCCTAAGATTTGGTAGGAAATAAAAAAACAAATAGAACATTAACGTTCATATATTAAAAATATAAGATATTTAATAATGGATGTTATTATACTTGAAACCTAATAACTTAATATTATAACCTGTGTTACTCGGACTCGTCACTTTGGGTAGGAGTACCCGTGTCGACGTGACATGAGTTGGGTGCTGGAACGAGATTTGTGTCCAATGTTGAGCTTGTATATCGAACACAGCTAGACTTCGCCTGGAACGAGTTGGTTTTTTATTCTGCCATTGTTGAGTTGAGAAAAGGTATGAAGATGTTCAGTTTTAAATAGGAAAGACGAGCTATTGATGTTTTAATTTAAAACACATTGATTACATAGACATTAAGTTGACTTCAACCTTTTATCTTCTTTGTACTTATGTTACATACAAGCTATGAAGCACGGATACTTCAAATTAGGTGCCGCATTCGTATTAGATACTTAGATACGTGGATACGGCTAGGATACGACCAAATACGTATCGGATACACCATGTGTAGATGCTGATTTTTTATTTTTAATTTTGCATAGGATATGGGAGGGATACGACAGGGCTCAAAATGTAATATTTCAAACTTTATTCGAGGGTAAAATTGATATAATAAAATTTAATTAGGGGTCAAATTATAAATAATTAAAATATAGCTTAATATATAATATATATTCTGTTAATTTATGGATTAAATGGTATTTTTTATGCTATATAATTGTTATTTATATAGTGTTTGGTAGGATATAGATGCTATCTTTAAAATATTTTAAATAAAATATATACATATTTATTTTTTACTGTATCTTTGCTGTATTTATATCCTCATTTTTTGAAAATTGTCGTATCCTGTATCCGTATCTGTATCCGTATCCGTGCTTCATAGCATACAAGTCACATATCCCAAGTAAAAAAATTTTATTATACTGACATGATTTTTGTTCTTCCATTTGTGTATGAAATATAGAAAGAGAGTATGAGACTTTTGCTCTTCTAAGTATTAAATATACAGAGAGTCACTAGACTAGACCAAACTATCCTAGTAAATGATTATAATTATTTTAATAATTTTTTCTTAAAAAAATTCATCTGAATTTCATGTAACTAGATTTGTGGTTCATATATAATACATACAAGTTGTATAAATAATTTAATAATTATGATAATGAAGGTGTCCTTATTTTTAAAAAATAAAAACAGTAATTTATTTACTCTCTCTTTCATTTATTATGTAAAAATTAATTTTTTATTTATGTCAATGAGAAACTAATTTATTTATCTCTATTTAGATACATAAAAATCTTAGTTGTATTTTTTAGATAAGACTTATTCTTAAAACTCTTATGTTTTTACATATACGTGAAGTTGTAATATTTTTTATGTGTCGTATTCCCGTATCTATATCTATAATTTGAACACTTTTTTAGCCGAGTTTCCGTATCTTAAAATGTAGATATTAGGCAAATTTGACATCCGAATACATACCAACTCCGACACCTACACCTGAGTCCGAGTAACATAGATGATAACGGTGTTTATATGAAAAGACTCCAGCCTTATGGTTAGAAATGTAAGTCTAAATGTCATCTTGATTTGTCACTATTAATTGAGTTGTGCAAGAAAGTGGCATTCATTATTAAAAATATATGCTTTCATCACTATAAGGTCACTTTACATCTCATCAGTGTTGGTCAACCTGTAATCCCAAAAAATAAAAAACAAAAAATAGTGTTTCAATCCCCTACGAAGCCTTCAAAACATACAATATTTCACTCTCTTCAGTAAACATTGGATTTTCAAAGATTTCAAGGACGTTTCAGTCACTTATGAAGTCTTCAGAAAGTATGGGCTGCCAAAAATTCAAAATGACTTCTGTAAAGATAATGCACAACATGATTTGCAAGTTCTTATGAGCCTCTCTAACTTTAAATACATCTATGTTTTCTAATCGGGTGGCCCATGTAAAACTTCTTTACTTCGTGAATCGCAAGAATCGTATGATTTTCTATGATTTTAACAACTATCCTTGGTTATGTATGGAAAACATGAAGATTATGATGAATGATGAATTGAACAACCATCCTTGGTTATGTATGGAAAACATGAAGATTATGGTGAATGATGAATTGAACAACCCGTAACCTAGCTTCTTCCTTCTCTTCCCCCTCTTTGGTTTCTTCTCTTCTCTTCTTTGGCTTTCTTTCTCCTGTTGCTTGATTCTACCTTTTGTTTCACGTCTGATATAGCTGAAATCCTATATTTTACCAACTTAAAGACCCCAGATTTGCCACAGTTCATAGGTCTAAGTTCCTAATCAATATGGAGTCTCAGAACTTCATTACTGTTGGCAAATCAGAGCAATCAATCCACTGCACCGATGGCCTTCTTTGCCTTGGGCACCTTGGGGGACCTTCACAAACAATGTCACAAAAATGCCTAGTCTTGTAAGAAATCAACAAACCCCAATTGCGACATTGTTTGAAGTGCATGCACCATTCTCAGCCACAAGTAGACCTGCCCTTCCACTCTAGAAGCTTTGTCAATTGTCAGTGAGGTCCACCGACACCACCAACCGATGCCCGTAGCTTGCCGTCATCACCCAATCCAAATCTCTAGCCCACCCTATTTCCAGACGTAGCCAGGACCCACAAAGGCCTCTTCTAATGCAGAAGAGTACTCTTGACCGGTCTTGAACACCAACAGCCTTGCAACATTTCGCTTGGGTTGACATCCATTATATCTACTCACCGAGTCCACTAGCAAGTGCAAGCACATTTTTGGCTTTCTCGTCCCCAACAAGCACGTCTGCAATTGTCCCCTTCCGGCAAGTCCACCGATAGCTTTTCTGGCGAAACTTCTGTGACCCTTTGACAACCTTATTTCAGATTTGAAGTTTCAGCATTAGCAACCTTTTTCCCAGAATTTGAACATATTAGTGCGTGCAATATGAATTGAGGTTAGATAGACTTTTTAAAATTTTCTGCGATATATCATTAGAATCTTTTTTGGAATGTCCGCACTATTGTCGTAGTGATTTAATATAGCTAGCTTCCAATCCTCGATCAGGATTTGCTGCCTAGTTGGTTCATTTAACTTTATAGTCTTCCCTGGTATTGCCATATTAGGATGATGGTAACTGCAATAATCTGAAATTCTTATTTAAAATGATTTAACCATTATTAATTTTTCACTTCAATCTTCAGGGATTGATCCAAGTAACTTACCGAGGTGGCCGTTCTACCCAATTATATATAGAGGGGCAAAAGAAAACAGTATATGCTTACCATGAGCTCACTCTGGAGTTAATAGCATACATGTTTTTCCCGTCGCTCCATCCAATATATATGAAATTATATCATTTTTTTTTATTCTAGTTTCATCATACCTGAAATAGTCTCCAACCTGATTGTTTGCCTCCTCACACGATGAAATAGTATCCCACCTAATTGTTTGCTCCATCTTTAACCCTCTCTTTGGTTAGCGTGGAAGAGGAGGGAAATTTATAAACTTTTCCCTCTTGTTTGGTTTCATAACTTTTGGGGAGGGAGAGGAAATAGAAAAGAAAATTTCTTCCTATTCTCTTCTCATATTTTCTCCGATTTCTTTCCTCATTTTATTATACTAATTTCTTAATTCTTCTTCCCTCTTTCCTTCCACAATCAAACAAAAGAGAATTGTTTTCTACTCATTTCCCCTTTACGTTTTTTTTTTTACCAAAAAAAAAAAAAAAAATGAAAAGAAAATATTAATTTCCATCACAATTTCTCTCTCTTCTTTTCCATTTCTCCTCTCCAAACCAAACAATTGAAACCTTAGAACAATAATAATTTTTTTTTTTCCTCAGGTGCATCTTGACCACAAGCACATGGGTTTGGGCGGTGATGACAGCTGGTCTCCATCCGTCCACGACAAATATTTGGTTCCTGCTATGCCATACTCGTTCTCCATCAGGTTTTTTCCAGTGACTGCAGCTGTTTCTTCCCATGAAATCTACAAATCTCAGCTTTGAGAGGATGATGAACTCCTCATCATATTTAAAACCACGTTTCAACTATGAAGCACATACACTTCAGAATGGGTTCCGTATCTATATAGATCCATCTTTCTTAGCCCTGTTAGCTTCTTTTTATGTTACAATTGGCTTCAACCTGACAAGCCACGCTTCAAAATGCTTTGAATAAAAGAAACACATTGTCAAGTGTTTCTTGAATTATTATGAGTGTGTTTAGAGTGGTATAAAATTGTATAAAATTTGAAAAGTAAACATTTTATTTTTTGTGTTGTGAGTAAAAAAGTTTAAATTTTATAATCTCGTAATTTGCATTTGTAGAGATTTGAAGAGATTTATAAAGATTCACGGAGATTTATGAGATTTTATTTTGTTTTATAATTATGGGAGTCCGAACGCACCCTATATGTTGGATGAGGAAATGGGATTTTACAAACCACTAAATACATAAGGTACTGGTAATTATATATCTGTTGCACAGTAAAGTTGGTGATGCTCAGGTGTAAATAATTTTGTTAACCCAACCATTACATCAACTGTCAGCATTATTTAAAACTATGTTATAAGTGATTTAAATGGATGGAAAGTATTTCATATCTTCAGTTACCCGGGAGCCTCTTCTTGAGATTGAGTCAATGATAAGCCGATTTACCTTTCAAAATAATAATAATAATAATAATAATAATAATTTGATTTTTTTCAAGGAAAACATTAATAAAGAAAAGGAAAATTCACTGGAAATGTTAGGAAATTAAGCTTGTGTTTGTTATTCAAAACATGTGTATGATCTAGATATTCAATGTTTAATCATCTTTTAACAAGGTTACGTAGGTTGGCAAAGTGTGGATATTTTTTTTTTTAATGGGAGGAGCTCTCCCGAGGCAAGCCTCTTTGGACCCACCCTTATGTTGCAAATCTTGGGGAGACTAGCTCTAAGAGTTTACTGTCTCTCACTTAATACCTGAACATTTAGGAGAGGAATCGAACCTGTTACATTGGTAAATTATCCAAATCAAAACTCTCGTTCGCCTGAACTACCCAGTAATGGGTGCCAAGTGTGGATTTGTCACTCGCAATGACTTGCTCGGGTTGAAGAGTAAACAACACTAAGGAGGCCCAGATCAGGAACACCAAGTTCAACAGAAATAAGAGAGAGAGTTGTCATGAGTCTTCAAGCCCTAACAAGAGCTTGGATATTGAGTCCAAAACTAATGTTGAGTATAGAATTCCCACTCGAACAATGTCCCGGAGTGAGGCCCTTGTACGTTCATGTGATCCCAGTTCTATTAACTTTCCTTTAGCTTTTCTATTAGCTCGATTTACCGTCCGTGCTAGTAGCTCTGATCGAGCTAAACTCGGCTGAGCCGATATATCCTCGTTTGGCCATCTTTATGTCCCCTTGCAATCTTTTCTTCATCAAACTCATTGAGTTCGAATTTATTTTATTTTTACGGATACTCCAATAAAATGGGTCAAATGGAACGCCTAATTAATTTTATACAACAAGCATTAATTAATGGTGAATAACGTGCATGACGGTAACTTTTTATTTTAACACATAAGGTGGTAACTTTTTATTTTAACACATAAGGTGATCGTGAAAAATAATGAGTTGAAAAAATTATTTCACATTAGCGCACAATTTTGGTGCTAAAATTTTATTTAAACTCAACGATAGGTGAAAAAAATTCTTGTTGAAAATTAGTAATAATATTTTTATGGCTTAGAAGCATTGAAAATAATGCTATATTTCAACTCTAAATTAACAGTTGATAAAAGATGTGTTTAATTGGGGACCAAGCCTCTGAATAGTATCAAATCCATCAGAAAGGTAAAATTTACTCAGAACTAGGGATGGTAATTCCGACCTACCTCGATGAGTACCCATCTGACCCCAATTCGATAAGTGCAATTATTTTTAAATTTTACGGATAATAAGGCAGGTTATGGTATAAAAATAATATAACCGTCTAATATGGGTACAGGATTGTTAAGGTGGGTTAGGTTATAAAAATAATATAACCGTATGATACGGGTATAGTGTTGATAAATGTAGTATATTCGACGGGTATTACTCAAACCTGTCTCGATTATCTTAATTATAGAGTACCCAACAGGTATTACACGATTATCACCCAATTATAGAATATCCGATGGATATCCATTTATTGGGCATCTAATGAGTATTATCTGATTACTCATTTAAATTACTTGATTACCAGCTTAAATTATCGGATATCTAGATTAATGCAAATAATCCTATTAATCCAGATACTAAATTATATATATATTGTGTTCAAATAACAAAATCTATTTAATTAATACCAAATAACTCAAGATTCTAATACTAAATTATTTATTTTAGATTTAAGATTTGGTTCTCAATGTAACGAATGGACACATTTTTTTTTTTACCTTCATTATAGTAAAGGTGTAAAATGAGATTAAATATGAGATTTTTTTTAAAAATTTTTCTTATAAAATTAACAAAATAAATATTACCAACTAAAAAAATTTTTAGATACTTTATTTAAAGATAATTTTTTACCCTATTAAGATGTAAAATTACTTAATTATAAAGTTATTATATGCAAAGAATGTTTTAATCTATGTTCTTGATTTAGCCACCTCATGTTTGAAGGTTATGAGTTTACTTGATGAATTAGGGAATGGTAATTAATTAAAAATACCCATTGGGTACCCGCATATTCAAGGTTTTTTTTTGTTTAACAGTTAAAATAATAAAAAATTTGACGATTGCAGTCGGTTTAAAAATATTTTAGATTCTATTATTAATGAAAACGTTATTTGAAATAGCGAATTTTAATTAAGTAAAAACGCTATTCCAAATAGCGTCTTCTGCACGGCTCAATATCTAGCCCTAAAGAAAATGCTAAATCATACGGCGTTTTCATACAACCCTATGAGAAACTTCACCCGTACACGAAGTTTCTGCACCTGATTTGTTCTAAAGATTTTTTGGAATGCAAAAGTCCTTTGAGTTGCAGAGCCTCCAGCATTCATTTCAATGTTTGGAGATCTTTCGATGGTTCGTTGATACCTTTCATCCTCAATCTCTTATCGATCTCTGACACGGTCTACTTCAACTTTAGATAAAAGTCCGCTAAATTGAAGAAACTCTTACGCTGTTGAGGCAGGTTCCATGGCAATGCACCCATGCCTTTTTATTAATGTTAAATGAAGAAGGCACTTTTTCATTTAGTGTTTTCATAAAAATGTCATATGATTTAACATTTTTTTTAGGGTTGAAAGCTGAGCAGTGCAGAAGAAGTTATTTGGAATAATGTTTTTACTTAATTCAAATTCGTTATTTGAAATAGGATTTTCATTAACAATAACTCTAAAATATTTTCAAATTGACTACAATTGTCAAATTTTTTTAATTATTTTAATTGTAAAACAAAAAAAAAAATTCTGTATATTCCGTGTATTTTTTTTATCCGATAAGTTGGAAAATGGTATAAATAATATCCAAACTTAATCCGATTTATTATCATCTCTACTCAAAACATACAAAGCTCTACACACTATTTTTCTAACCTTCTTTTCAATGTTCCTATTCAACTTCCCTCTAAATTTCTTTCTCTCATCTTAGGAAGGTAATATTATTCTCAGTATTATATTATTCCACATCTACGATTTGGATTATCAATCCCTAACACTAACACTATTAACATCTTAAAATTTAGGGTTTTGCAGTGTTAGGGAAGGCTTTTTTTTTTTTTTTTTTTGGTTTGTTTGATTTACAAGTAAGGGCCGTCGGCC
>JAVXUM010000021.1:18099074-18109738 GCA_035590655.1 Pouteria glomerata | reverse complement strand
TAAAATTTAATTATTATACTTTAAAGCCCCCACCCAAAAAAAAAAAAAGAAAAAAAAAAGAAAAAATTAAGACTACATATCTAGGTGAGTAAAACTTTATAATTTTCGGCTCATTTAGAGCTCTACAAAACTTCACAAAATTTTATAAATCTTTATAAAATTTAAATTTTTTATTTACTGTACAAATTACAGACTGCAACATTTACTTTTTCAATTTTTTGTTCTTACACTCTTTCACTCTCTTTATATATATATATATTCAATTTCAGTGGATTTATATAAAATTATGGACATACTATTTTATGTATGTTTGAACCTTATTATTTACGTTTGAACTTTATTTATTTATTTATTTATTTTTTGTATTTCGTTTTGCCTATTTAGATTGAGAATTTGATAGCTAAGTCGACAAGCTTACATATTTAAATTGATGATTAATCATGACATGAAAAAAAAAATCATCTTTATTTGGTAGCCCAAGACGAGTAAAAATCCTAGCTCCACCCATAAATGTAATGGATAGTAGAAATTATTCTAGTAAAATTTGCCCACTGTTTTCCTTAAAGCAAACATGCCCTGAGGATAAACAATTGAAATTGTTATTAATAGTAATAAATGAATTTTATATGTAGGAGAAAATAAAAAAAATAAGTATTTGAATATCAAATTACCATTTCTGAAAAGAATCAAATAGTTTCAATATAGCAAGAATTTTAAATTTCTTAGTTGATAGTATGTTTGAGGTTATATGTACTATAAACAAAATAAAAAAATAAAATAAATAATATATATTTGCCAGTAAACTCAAAACTTTTGCTGGAACAAATAGTCAACAAACATTATTCAAATGAAATATCTACTTTTCAAACAACTAAATTAAAGATGATAAGTTCTCAACTTTATACAAATTAGAAAAAGTGAAAGTTGTTGAAACTTTAGTAGTAACGGAAACTACTAAAAAAAAAAACTTTTAAGGAAATCTAAATTATTAAAGAAATATTAAAATATTAGAGATTTAAATATAAGAACGAAAATGATGTAAAATCAATGGATAAATTGCTAAATTAATTGTAAACTCTTTGTAGTCAATATAAAAGTTTATTCAAAAAAACTACGAATGTAACGACCAAGATTTTTTTATTTATTTTAAAATGATATTTTCAAGTTGTTGATGATGAATTTTTGGAGGTTACTCGATCCGATGAACCGACCCAAGGATCCACCAAACTTGCCGGAATCGGAAGAAATTCACCTGTTCACCGGAGACACCGGTGTGGTTCCTGCCAAAGACATTTCGATGCCTAAGTCAGATACGATAATCTGAAAGCAAATTGGCAGAGTAACAGCTTGGGTCAAAAGATTGCGTACCTTTCATGGCTTTATCTTCCTCCTTTTATAATGGGAGACTGATGTGTGTAGATAAGTATCAACTGAGATATTTGCCGGATTCTCTGATGGTTTCCGTATTTACACGAGATATGATTTAATCGAATCTTAACCGTTTTGGGAACGTGTTTCCTGATGATATGTTTTTCTTCTATAAAAGAGGCGTGAATCTTGGATCAAACGAATCCATGTGATCTTCAAACCCCTTAGGCTCATACCTATCCCTAGCCTGAGCTTAGACTTTCATCGGGCTCGAGATCGGATCCTTTCCAAGCTCGAGCTGTGTGTCTTCCCGGCATGAGCTCGTGCTTAAGGAGTCGGGGCGACAAGATGCTCGAGCTTTGACACGATCCTAGGGGTATTTTTGAAATTTTAATAGGGCTCGAGAAATATCTCCTATCAGATGCCCCCAAGTCATCAGCTCTGTTAGTAGAGGTGGGGACTTTAAAAAGTGGTTAGGAGTGTTCTCGAGCCGCAAGCGCATTTATTACCTTGACGGCTTCCATTATTACGCGTGAGGGAAGTCTTACGATGATTGGGATTCTAGTAGTTTTCCAATTGATTGCTTCAGATACGCGTTTGGGACTCTTCCCGCATTGTTCCCTGCGTCATTCCGTGTGTTGCTTCTTGCTTTTTCGACTTGAATCCCCACTGCAACCTGTGAAGCTAGTCTTTGAGTTTTTCTGGTACGTTCCTTCTTTCGTTTTATGCTGTACTTTTTTCGTCGTTATTTGTGGTATTTCGAGAGAGAACATCGATTCCCCAATACAGAAGAGTTCGTTTTAGGTAATAACTTTACTAGGTCTATCGGTTCATTCTTGGTTTTTGAGCATTATTTGTTTAGGTCTCAACCCTTGAGCTTTCCTTCTACCATGCCTCCGCGTCGAAAAGTTCTTGTGTCCTCTGAGAGGGAGTCTTCTTCTAGGGGAGATGCCCCCGAGTCAGCCCAAGATTTACCTTCCGGTCCTTCATTCTCCTCCCAAGATGATAGCTTTGGGTTTTGGGATCCCGCGGAGCTTGATTGCACCAGCATTTTCTCCGTCATTGATAAACGACGATTGAAAAAGATATTAAAATCCTTTGAACCCCCAAAACATCTAACCTACCGATGGCCGGCTCCAGATGATACGGCCTGCTCGCCAATCATGGAGGGCGTCGTGACTATCTACGAGGCCGCCTTGTCCAGTGGGCTTCGTTTCCCTCTCGCCCGACCCATCACGGAAGTTCTGACCAGGCTCAACATCAACCCAGCCCAGTTAACTCCCAATGGCTGGAAAATCTTGGTGGAGAGTGCCGTGATCTGGAAAGCCACCACCAACGAGCACATCATCGTAGACGAATTCCTGTATTGTTACAGGATCGTCAAGGCCGGGCATGGGTGGTATTATTTCTCAGCTAGATCCAAAGAGTTGAACTTAGTCATCGGCTACCCTTCCTCTGTCAAGAACTAGAAGGACCATTTCTTTTTCCTCTACGGTGAATGATGGGAGTTCTGCGCTTGGGAGACTGATGAGGACAGAAAGGTCCGATGCCCCTTGGCTTGGGGTCGCCCATCAGAAGAGGGGAAGGAAATTTTATTACCCAGCTTCTTAATCTTTACCTTTCCTCAGCTTCCTAGTCTTTTCTTCGCCACTAACTCTATGCCCTTTTTTCCTCTTTCAGTACGAGCTCGGCCTCAAGTGACCAAGCAACAGCTTGGGCGTATAAAGTTGGCTCAAGAGTCCTCCTTGCACCATTATTCCCTTCTGTTGACAGCCGAAAGTTTGGCTGAGCATATGCTAGGCCCTGAACCGTCATTAGAGGCGCTTGAACTTGAACGTGAGAGGAGTGAGTTTGAATTTCATTTTGCAGTTACGTATTTTTATTGTATGATGTTACTAACGCTTTTGCATATTACAAATTCTGACCTCGTCGTTGCTGACTTCTCTCTTGAGGGGATGAAGTTTAACAGGAGCGTTTTCAAAGTTTGGGAAGGAGGGCCCCTAGCTCTGAGCCACAACGTCGCAAAAAGCAGAGGTTGGCCGATACCAACACTTTTCGAGAGTGGGTGCCTAAGGCGGACAACCAAGACCAGGCGCTGATCTCTGATCTTATCCATCGGCCTACTACCCCAGTTTCTGCTACTCCAATTCCCCCAGCCAGGGATGAGGCTCCGATCCCACCGCTGACTGACTCTTCAAATGTCGTGGATGACATTGAACTGGCAGTCCAGAAAATGCGGGGGATCGTGACCCTTATTGAGCTCAAGTGGGTCCAAAACATATCTTACAATACACTTGTCAGAGGCATTGCTCACGACCTAGCCAAGGTAAGATCCCATGCCTTTTGAGTTTCTTAGACGTAGTGTTTCTAACCGTTCTGTTCTATATCCTCAGGTGATGGTCTATACCTCCAAGCTTGGGACTCGGCTTCTGGAGAAGAGCCAGCTCGCCACCATTGAGCACTCCAATAATGCTTACCTGAGCAAGAAAATGACCGAACTAAGGGCCCAGGTCAAGTCGATGACTGCCAAGGTCTGGGATTGTGAGGCTAATCTGGATCAGGCCAGCAAGGCTCGCGAGGAGGCTTTGGCTCGTGCTGAGGCGGCATCATCCTCACTGGCTGCGGAGGTTGGCTTGAAAGAGGAAGCCTTCAAGCAGTTGGAGGAGATCAAGGGCAATCTTAAAGCGGAGAAAGTACAGGCTGTGGAAACATTCAATGAGAGCGATGAGGTTCAGGCTTGGCTTGCCGAGACCTTCGCGTACGGGTTTAACGATGCCAAGAGGGAGATCGGTCTGAAGTACCCAGACTTGGACCTCTTGGGCATCGTAGCCTTCGGAGGATCTCCACCAGCAGGATCTCAGAGCCCGGATCATTCTGAGGGCGGAGCTCAGCCATAGTTTTCCCAGTCTTTGTTTTTTATTTTTTATTTTTTTATCTTCCAATGTTTTGTAAACATTTTGATGATATTAATGAAATTGATGATTTTTTGACATGTATCGCTATCTTTTTTTTTTTATATACTTGGGCTTAATCACTTTGGTAATTTAGGACTAAGCTACTCAGAGCATTTTAATAGGTATTCATACATTTGATGGATAAATAGGCAAGTAAATACGAATCTTGGGAGAATGTGTATCTTAATCTGTTGCTCGAATCGTTACGAGTGTTTGTGAGCCGAGCCGAGACAAGTTCGTCCAGAGCTTACTAGAGGTCGATTTCGTAGTTCAATCTCATTTCTCATACCAAAGTACCGGATCGGTTCATTTAGTGGCCCTGGGCACCAGGCCCTCGTGGCTCTCATTTCTCGGACATATCTTCAAGATCGGTCTCTGCTGGCTTCGGGCACGAGGCCGCTCTGTAGTTGACCGATCTCACAGATCAGTCATTCTCCCTTTAGTTTCGGGCGAAGGCCGCTAAGTAATTGACTGATCTCTCAGATCGGTTTTGTACTTTTGGGCACGAGGCCCCTAGATAGTGATCGAACTCGGAACTCGATCCTTATTTGTGGGAATTTTTGTCAAGGGTCAAAATTTTTTTCGACATCGATCGTCTTAATTGCAAAAATTCTACCACGTAAGGGTATGCAAGCAATTTTTGCAAAGCGTTTGGCACTCTTTGCTCTTCCTTTATTTGCTTGGGTGAGGACTATTACTTATCATGTCGAATAATAAGATTATATATGTGCTTTCTTGGAAAATTCGACCGCGAATTGAATGCTTTTGGTGAAAGTAAGATTAATCAGGGTTTTTGCTTAAAGAATTAATTATGAGAAAACAATAAATAAAAAAACTAATCTTAAGAAAATCAGATTAAAAACTAACTCATATATGTAGGTAAACTTATAGTCCTTCTATTAGTGTAAAAAATATCTAAATACGTGGTACTTTCCCGAGCATTATTATGTGGAGCAGAATTAATAGTGATTTTTAACATCCTCAATTACAATGATTAGGTTTCACAAGCGAGATGAGTAAATAGTAGTTACTCCAAATCATTGAAGACGTTAAGTAACAAATTTAGTTCATTTGTCACTATTTAATTCATTTATTTCTATCTTACTGACCAAACAAACATGCCCGTTTGGAGGCTCAATAAACACCAAAAAAATATTAAAAGTTAGCACTTCTACGGTAATTTGAGTGTTTGACAAACCCACAAATTTTCTTACTTTTCTGCTATGCTATAATAAATAATTATTACAGCGGGCCCTACTTTTTTTCACTTTTCTACTTTGCTACAGTAAAAAATTTTACCAAACACTCAAAAATTGTCACTTTTTTGCTCTACTGCAGTAACAATTTTACCAAACACCTAAAAGTTACTAAAAGTTGCCAAAAATTTTATTTTGATTCACCAAACACAACAAAAATTATCACTAATAATTTTTAACAAAAAACTACCAAACCTTACTAAAACTTTTACCCTCCAAACACCCTCATGATATGACATTTAGACGTTTCTTATTGTCACATCGCACATATTCCTTCTGACATCCGCCATAAACATTGAATGCTAGGTGGCATATATTAAATGCAAAGTAAATTACTTTATACATATATAAATATGAGAAGAAATATAATATTAATTTTTCAATTATTTTCTCAATTGTTTAGTGATTCTATCTTACTATAAATACAAATATTACTTTTTCAATTATTTCTCAATTGTTTAGTGATTTTATCTTACTATAAATACAACACTTTATGTAGAAATTAAGTACGTTCACTATTATTAACTGAAACTTTATCATTTTCTTCACTCACATTCAAACTATTATTGACTTTACCATCAGAGGAATTTTGGTCGGGGACCCTCTTTGATTATTTTCTCTGATGTTTTCTTGTTTTTTAGGCTTGGATCTATTTTGTTAATCTAACGTGATAACAACGCGTGGGAACAATTTTTATTACTGGCCTTCAAAAATTAGTTTGCAAAAATAAACCAAACTTACGAACAGTTATGAGTCCTTCAGTAATACTATAAAAATCTTTAGAATAACTTAGGTATCTTTTTGGTTTGTATTTTTATTTTTTTTTGTTTTTGTTTTCATTTTCTATTTTCTATTTTAGATGTCTTATGTTTTGAAAATATTAAAATAAAAAAAAAATAGAAAAACACATTTGGTCTAACATTTTTTGTTTTCTTTACTTTGAGATTTTCCTTATTTTGGGTTGAAAATGCTCAAAATGATTTTTTTCCATTTTGCAATACATGTGCAGACTTTTTTTTTTTTTTTTTTTTTTAATAATAGATTTTGAAAATACAAGTAATCAAAGGCATTTTGAACTGCTTTTTTTAGTTTCAAAATATACACAATGAAAAATGAACTCAAAATAGATATATCAAATGATATCTTATATTACCATTTTGGCACATAAGGAGTTCAATGGGGCCCTTGAATTGATTCTCGATACAGCACATTGATAAGAGCCCGCTTGGTAATACTATCATTTTTCTATTTATATTTTATATTTTTCTATTTTCTATTGTTTTTTTCTTAAAATGAAAACTGAAACAGTATTTAGAAATATAATTTTATTTATAATTATTACTTTTTATTTTTTAAAAAATATTTAATTTTATTAGTTTTTAAAAAATTAACTCAATTTAATAGAATGTATTTTATATTAATTTAATTTAATTTAATAAATTAGATTAATAAAAATAATCAATTAAATTATTTATTAAAAATCATTTAATTCAATAAATATAAAATATATTAAATTAAATTTCAATTATATTATTAATTTATTAAAAATAATTGAGTGAAATATAATTATTATATCATTTAATTTAGTAACTATAAAATATATTAATTATTTAAATATATTATTTATTAAAAATAATTTAATAAAATATATTTCTTATTAAATAAATAATAAAATGAGATTAATTGTTAAATTAAATTATTTAATTTCAAATTAATTAATTTAATTATTAAAATTATTTAATAAAATATATTTTAAGTAAATTAAATTAGTTAAATTGTAAATAATTTAATAAAATATATTTTACATAAATTGCAAACTCACAATTTATCTCACTTTATCTCGTTTTATCTTGTTTTTTATTACTTCAAACCCACCAAAATATTATCTGGACAATTGATAATTGAATATTTTAATATTCTAATAATATCTTGGTGAATACAGTATTTAACATGTATTATTTGGTAATTGACTCTGATAATATCACTATCATCCCATATCAGTTAGGAGTCAGGGACTGAAATTAAATATAAGATCCTTAACTCTCACTTTTAATCAAGAGGCCTTTGAAAACCGTGAGGGAGACGCCCTAAGGGAGGCGAAGGGTTCATGAACCCCTGGTGCCCAAAGCGGACAATTTATTGGCTAAGCGGCCTCTGGTCCTTTAGGCGAAGGGGATCACGAGCGCCTGATGCCCAAAACAGACAATTTCTTGGCTAGACAAGCCTACGATGTGTGCCGACAAGAAATGAACATCATCAGAATCCTTAGATTTAAAATCTTGATTGTATTTGATTCGCATAAGTCTGCCTCATCAATATAATTCCTATGTTTGACTTCTTAGGTGTATAATTTTCATCATTCTTTTTGATTTCCTAACAAGTTCATTTTGAAAAATTTTAGGTTGCCGCTCATTGGTTCTAAAAATTGGCTCCAAAATATTGTCTTTCCCACAACAGTTTTAGGTTTCGTTTGTGCTTAGGAGAGTAAATAACAAAATTACCATTACTGCCTTAGAGTTGGACTTTTTGATTTAATTTTATTTTTTTTTATAGAATAATATTTTCAATTTCAATAGTAATGGGTAGGAGCTATAAAATCTTAGACACAGTCGCATGCATCTCAAAAATTAGAAATTATCCTCATAAGCTCAATCACTAAAAATTAAACATATATAAAAGTGTAGAATATAACATAAACTTGGCCTATGAAATAATTTCTCATGAAAGTCATGTTAATTTAATCCAAACTTATGCAACTCAGAGTTGTATCTAGGAATGGCAGAGGTCATATCGGGATTAGAAATTGCCTCTATCATCTCTGAACATGTTGAGTTAGTTCGAGTAATATGGATACATTATACATACCATCTTTGAATCCGTCGAACTTATTATTTTTTTTATTCTAACCCATTTCATTATTCTTAAACTTAAAAATATTATACTTATCAAATTAGGGGGAGAGGACGATGATTCTATTGGCCTGCATTTTGCCTGTATAGGAGAAAAAAAAAAAAAAAAAAAAAAAAAAAAAAAAAAAAAAAAAAAAAAAAAGAGAAAAAGAAATGATGGACTATATATTTAAACTAATAATTATTCGTACTTAAAGACACAGGCCGAAACTTTTTCATCCAAAATAGTCGGCTGTTGACACATATATAAAAGTCCCATCAATAATCAAATTTATTATATAAATTATAGAGTAAATTAAAGGTGAGAATTAGTACCTTTTAAACTTCCAAAAAGTACCTTTATCATTTGTGGGTTAAGGTTAAAACAAAATAATAAACAGAATTAAATTTTTTAAGTGAAAAAAAAAAACATGTTCAAATTCAAATATTTAGAGATGTAAATGCAGGAAATGCGAATAATAAATGATCTAAATATATTTTTAAAATTTTTAAAAGTCAATATGGTTATGTTTGATGAATTATTAAACTTTTATATTAGTTCGAAGTACAAGAAAAGTGAAGTAAATGTAGATTTTCAAAGCTTAAGAAAGTGTTTATATTTTTTATATACTCTCTAAATATACGCATTGAAAATTGGTGAATAATGAGAGCAGAGAATGGGAGAGTTCAGTGGATAGAGCTCAGCCACCCATAATTTTTTTAAGTCTCATTCAGTAAGGCAGGGCTTTAAATTATTATAAAATATAACATTAAATTTAAAAAAAAAAAAACTAATGAATAATCAAGCAAGATAAATAAGGACAAAAGAATACTAGCCAATATAATTTATACAAACTGAAGTCCTAATTTTTAGTAAAACTTTTTCCGGTTTTATTCATACCTTTTAATTACTAAATAATTTATAATTTCTGCAAAATAATTAATTTTTAATAATCAACTGTGTAATTAAATAATTAATCACCGATCAATTTAACAATTATTATTTTAATTTCCGTATGATTTGAGCATTCAGATCGGGCCAAGCGCAAATTATAGAAAACGAGGCATGAAGTTGGGAGTCCACCCACGGGGGATTGGGCTCAACTTCACGATTTCGAATTTGGATTTATTTATTTATTTTTAAATGACACATAGAAAATCAATTATACTTTTGTCTTAACATATCAAATGAAAATGTTTCAAGTCTCAATAGATTAATCCGCTTTATTTGAATTCAAATTTTTACAAAGATAAAGTATTTGTAAATTTTTATAAAACTAAATTTATAAAAAATATGACAGATGTTACGTTAGCTTGAGCTCTACTTAAATAAATGACAAATATTGAACTGTTTTTGTCGCACCCCTCCAAAGGATTTAGGTACTTATAATACAAATTTGTATTTTATTCTTGATCTTACATACATACATATTTAGGTGGAAATTTAGAATATTAAATTATAGCAATTGTGTTTTACTCATTATACTTAAAGGAAATAATTATTTATTCTTTAAATCTTTAAAATTTATCTTCACACTCCTTATATTTTAAACTAAAGGAAAATTATAAACGACATTTAGTTTTTAACTGAAAAAATACAAAAATACTTATTAAAAAAATAGAATTAATGTTTAAGTGTAGATAATATAAATTGTATGGAGAATAAAAAATACAATTTTTGTAGTTAGTAAGAGCCAAAACAATTTTGATGGATTTTTTAATATTTTTATTTTAATTTAAAGTAGAAGGAATAGGGATGCATAAAAAATAAATAAATCAATCAATCAATCAAAAATCAAACTAATTCGATCACTTTAGTTTGGGGTGGTTTGAATCTTTATTAAAATCAAGTTGGTTCTGGGCTTAAAAATTAACAATTCGATATTTTGATTCATTTTTCAAGTAGTAGACAAAAAAATTAAAACCAAACCAAATCCAATCCAAATACTAACTTGAAAACGACTCAAAAAATATAATATATAACACAACTTGAACTAATCTAAAAACTATTAACATAATATATAATATTATGGAACTAAAGTAATGTGCTTGAGTTTCAAACTTATTGGAATTCTTAAATCGAAAATCGAATCGACCTAAATTGATTTGGACTAAATTGAAAATTGAATTAGCTCGACTCAATATTTTTACTTAGGTTTAGTTTGGTTTGATTTTAAGTTAAAATTGTATCAATTTTG
>JAVXUM010000021.1:18088095-18098389 GCA_035590655.1 Pouteria glomerata | reverse complement strand
ATTAATATAATTAATATAATATAATAAATTATTATAGTATATTGTTATATTATATATAATTAATTATTATATTATATCATATTATATTAAAATAGATAATTTTTAAAAAGGGGTCAAAATATTTGCAACAGAAAAGAAAACAGAGCGAAAATACAGTTTTCCTGTTTTTATTTTTCTATTGTTGTTTTTATTTTTTTGAAAGCAAAAAAATAAAAATAGATTTTAACAAATATATTTTTGTTATAAATTTTTAAAATTTTAAAAATAAAAATAAAAAAAAATAAAAAATTAAAACATTACCAAACCAATCTTATATGCAAAAGGTTATTTTGGTTGCAATTGCACGGCACGTATCCCACCAACCCGAACCACGAAACCGGCAATGTCAAGAAATACGACAAAAGACCCAACTTTTAAAAATTTCCGAGTGATTAATCCAAATTGGAGCGTCAGATCTCTCTCTCTCTCTTCTGGATATACATCCAGATTGCACGTTCAACAACAATCTGTCACTTGATTCGGCTAAATTCTTTTTCTAAACTGTCGCTGCTTTTCCTTAGTCACGTCCCATACATTTATTTCTGTCTCTTCTCACTTTTGACTAGTCATCAACCTCGTTTCCCTCTCGAGTTCCTGCGTACCCATTTTGGTGATGGAGGTATGTTTGCATTGAAATTCCCAAGTTCTTTGACTTTAATTCATTGGTTCGAGTGAAACCCATAATTGATAATTGTTTTTAATTTTTTCTTTTGATTTTCCTCCCATGAAATTCTTTGAATTGTTGACTAATAAGCGGTTCTTCTGGATAATCATCTGTTTGAAATATTAGTGCTCTGCTTAGTTGATTGGTCTGATTTGAACCACACATGCCTTATTCTGATCTGCCTCACATTGATTTTCTGTATGCCTTAATCGAACTAATGAAGGCTTATAAAGGCATGCATTCTTGTGGGTGAATTTTTAGAAGTTCCAATTGCAGATTCATCATTGTTCTGCACTGGTGAATTATAGGAGTGTAATGGGTTGGATAAGTTTAATTCACTTTTGAGTTGTTTAGGATGATATCTGTTTTTAGTTAAAGCACTACCCAATTTTTATATTCGTGTTGACTGATTTGAACCTTTAAGGCCTTTGTGTGATCTCCGTTACGATGATTACTTTTCCTGGTGTTATAGATGTTACTGCCTAGAACTTGCATCTTAGTGGTGTATCCAGTTGAAAAATATAGCATTGTACAAATGATTTCTAGTATTGCAGATATTTTGTGTTTTGAACAAGTGACTTGCATGCGTTTAATGGTCTGTGGGCTTAATTTGGTTATTGAGTTTAATGGGTCATTTGATTTTCTTACATGAAATTTGGGCATCTGTTTGTTTTTCTAGTCTTAACCAGTTATTTGAATGTTTACCCGAATCATGGGGATGCTGTTCTAGATCTAATTTAATCTTCATTACATTGACTTTGTGTTTTGTTTGCAATGCAGATGTTTTAAGAGCCTGAATTCTTTCTGCTTTCTCCTGAAACTATTTTGAAGTTTTGTCATTCAAGTTCGGTGTCTAAAATTGCTACCGCAATTTGCTTGTTCTGATGGATCAGAGTTTATTGGGTTTACCATAAGAATTAATTTTATTTTTTTGGTTCTGGAAGAATTTGAATTCTGTTTTGTGACGTAGAGTTATGATTGGAAGGAAGAACATGGGACGGTTGTCACTCTTGTTTCTGATTCTTTTGGCTCTTGGGTTTTTTATCGCAACATATAATTTGTTAACCCTGATAATTCACAATAGAAATGCTGCTTTGGGCAAATGGGCCCATGATGATTCAGATATTCAGTCATTGTCTGATCCCATTATTGAGATGCCAGAGAATGTGAAGAGACCAAAGAATGCTAAATTGCCCTTCCACATTGCCTTAACAGCGACTGATTCTCCCTATAGCAAATGGCAATGTCGCATTATGTATTACTGGTATAAGAGGAATAGGGACTTAACTGGATCAGAGATGGGAGGATTTACTAGGATCCTGCATTCTGGAAGTCCCGACAACCTAATGGATGAGATTCCTACTTTTGTAGTTGACCCTCTGCCAGCAGGTCTAGACCGGGTGAGTGATCTTCCATTGGTAAATACAACCCAAACAACCGAGTCACACTGTTTCCCTTTTCATGTGTACATTATAATTTTCTTCTTTGGTGATAAATTCTTTAGTTATAATGTTTTTGGCTATATCTGCTAGGATTGGGACCTTTTTCTGATGCAAAAGACTCATGCTTTTTTTGTCATTATTGGGCCCTTTGAAAATCAATAAATTCTTCCCTTTTGTCAAATTGGCATTGAAGAAGAGTTAGGCCTATGACTAATTTAGTTCTTTGAAACTGGTATGGAACATGTAGACATAATTCATGAATGAATGATATCTAGAAATTCACAAGCTAGCATTAATGGAAATAAGTCTTTTTTCTTTTGAGTGAGAAGTGTTCATTTATATATTTCAACTTAAGCAAGAAAGGTAAAGGGGAGAATTTTGCATATTCAATGCATTCAAATCCTTTCGTATTGAATACGCAGATGGTTTTAACTCTTAAGTTTGCATTTGATTCCTATGATCTGTTTCTCTTCCAAGGACTCGAAACAAATATGAAACCTAGAATTGCACATATTTCTATTAAGGTTTTTCTTGAGTTTTTAGGAATAAATTTCCTCCAACTATTAAATTGTAGCTAGAACTCACAGTTTTACAACTTGGTTCTGGAAAGCCTCCTGATTTCCTTCCAAAACGGTCAGCAAATCTTCCCCCTTCTTTTTCTTCATCCAGTTTATCAGCAAATAACTGGAGGTTATTAGTATCACTCAAATTTTTACTCCTATTCAAATTTTCCTTATCTGATGGTTCTCTAACACTGTATCCAGGGTTACATTGTTTTAAATAGACCATGGGCCTTCGTGCAATGGCTGGAAAAAGCTACAATTGAGGAAGAGTGAGTTTCCTTTCATTAATGGGCGAGTTACATTTGACATTTAGTAAACTCTAAAATCTGTTTGTTCTGCCACCGGTGTAGATACGTATTGATGGCGGAGCCTGATCACATATTCTTAAGGCCACTTCCTAATTTGGTACATGGAGGGCTTCCCGCTGGCTATCCCTTTTTCTACATCAAGCCTATAGAACACGAGAAGATCATAAGGAAGTTTTTCCCCAAAGAGAATGGCCCTGTAACTATCATTGATCCAATAGGCAATTCTCCAGTTATTATCAAGAAGGTAAAATCCATCGTCACTATTTGCCTCTTAGTATTTGGCTTGACTCAAATTTCTATCACAGATTCATTGGGCTTTAAATTCTAAAATACATTGTAACTTTTTTTTGTCTCTTAAACTATTGTGTTTGCAGTTGCTTCTTGTTTTGGCTTCCATTGCTTTTCTTATCGTTTCTTATTTGCAAATGTCCAGGATATTCTGGAGAAGATTGCACCGACATGGATGAATGTTTCTTTGAGAATGAAAGATGATTCAGAGACGGATAAAACTTTTGGATGGGTGCTAGAAATGTGAGAACTTGGGGAGATAAATCATTTTATTGCAGCAGAGTTAAATATTTTAGGTTTAACTATAATTACTTTGTTGAATTCTATCTTCCTTTCTTGAACTAAGGTACGCTTATGCTGTGGCCTCGGCTTTGCATGGTGTGCAGCATATACTTCGGAAGGACTTTATGCTACAGGTATTAACCCTGCACCATTAAGCTCTTCTTATTGCAGTAGGTTTTTGAATTTTAGTAGATTTGAATGATCAAAAGTATGCAAACTAAAGCTTTTCTTAAATGTTCTTGCTATGTATATATTTCAGCCCCCATGGGATTTGGAAACTAGGAAAAAGTTCATCATCCATTACACTTATGGATGTGACTATAACATGAAGGTAAAATTTATTCTTCCATTCATATTTGATGACTTATGGAAATGTCTAGCTGCTTTCCTTCTTATTTATTTATATTTTTTGGCAAGGAATGTAGCCTTCTCTTGTTGTATACTTAGGAAAATTTTAATGTTTAGGGTGAGCTTACATATGGAAAAATTGGAGAGTGGCGATTTGACAAGAGGTCATATCTCCGTGGACCTCCGCCAAGAAATCTCTCGCTGCCACCACCAGGGGTTCCTGAAAGTGTGGTATGTGTCCATAGCAACCTCATTTAAAGTTTGTTGTCTGGAATCTTATTCAGGTGTTACTATTGTCTGCTTTCAATTTTTAATTATGCTGAAAAGAATGAAGGAAATTTCTTCAGTCTGTACCTATGTTAGGTGGATGTGAGTATGGGCATCAGTTACAAACATATTTCTTAGGTGTTGAATTCATTTATTTTCATAACCCAGTACAGTAGGATATAGTTGGAAATCACATTTCTTAAGTATTTCTTTAATGTTTTTTAAGATAGCATGGTATTCACAAACTATTACTAGAAATTATAGAACAAGCCAGAACTCACCACCATTCGCCATAATGAGATGGCAAGATCCTAGCGCGACAACTTTGCAACCATACCGTAACTATTATATAGCATTATATGCTAATATTGAAATATTATGTATAGCTGTGTAGTAAGCTTAAATATTTAAAGGTTCTCCTTAGATGCATGTCCAACAAGACAAGTTGGACATATATAACAACCATGAAAGCCAGGGGTGGAGGCAGGAAATTATGTGTGAGTGAATACTAATTATAAGATGCATAAATAGTTGATGGGGTATAAGTAATACCATGGATAATATATGGGATTAGATATAACATGGGATTAATTTTTTTATGTGGGATTAATTTTTTTATGTGGGATTATTTTTTGGTGTTTCGTTGATGGGATATAAAGTGGGATAAAAGATGTGATTTGACATGAGATGTATGGTATTATTTATCCCTCATTTTAGGGGATTACTAGTGTAGTTCAAAGTTCTAATACTGCAAACTAAACGTCAAACTAAAGTCAACTTGGTAAAAAATACTCCAATCCCCCAAAATAATCCCGCAAAAAAACACAACCTATTAGTATTATTATTGTGAAAAAAAAAAAAAAAAAAAGAAAAAGAAAAAAAAATTGTCCTTGTTCTACTTCTAACAATTTATTCAGTACGTCCACAAGAATAAAACTAATGATTTGGAAAACCAAAGTTTCATCTAAGGTTCAAGTCTTTTCTTGTATTCTTGCCCATAAGAAATTAAATACCAATTATTTATTTCAAAAGAGGCACCCTCATTATTTTTATCATCCTCAATGGTGTGTTTTATGCAAAGCGGCATAAGAATCGTTGGACCACCTTCTCGTTCATTACCCGGTAACGAGTTATGGAGCAAGTTATTTCAGTTGGTTGATGTTCCATGGGCTGCCTCATCTGCTTGTGTCATCATGATGATAATTGACTTTTAGGAATCTGTGAAAAATACAAAGGCCAAGGTGGTGGGGAATTGCACCATTCTTGCAACTTTTTGGAGAATTTGTTTGGAGAGAAATGCACAAATATTAGATGGAAAATCTGAAGGCGTTGGGGGATTGTGGGATAGAATCAAATTTCTAGTTTCTTTTTTGAGTCTCCATTAGTTTTTTATTTTATCTAATTGAAGTTGTTTGCTCCATGTATTCTGTGTTCTTTTCTTTAATTTCCCTTTTACTTTGCTATTTCCTTTTTCTTTTCTTGTAATTGGGACTGATCATCCTCTATTTTCTCTAAATTTATCATGAATGAAACTAAAACTATAGAAAACTGCTTCTTATAGAACTATCTTTCATAGTAAATATCGAATTTGCGACACAATTTAGGGGATAAGCAAGAGAGAGGGAGATAAGAAATTGGAGAATGTTGGGTTTTTTCATATTTTAAATTACGTGGGGTTTTTGCAGATTTTAAATTACTTCAAACTACTGTGAGGAATTTTTATCCATTTTATTTCAAAATATGTCATAAGCACATGTTTAAATAGCCAGATTTTGTTTATATATACATCTATTGTATTCGAAATTTGTTTTCAAAAAGTACTGCTATTCTTTCTATACGGTAATGGCTTATGTTGTTGATGTTCTTATACTAATGAATTTTTAAACTTTGCTTTATCTGACTTACATTTTGATTCCTTTATGCATTTTTTAATTATTATTCTTGGAATAACGTCAGTTACATTTACTGGGGAAAGGTACTTGGATGACTCAAACCTGTAACTTTGTCATAGGTGGGACCATGGGGAATGCTTTTCCACTTGAGCTGGCCCCTGTTATCACTTATTATTGTTGGACCTCATTGAGTTAACTAGGATACTTCCATATTTGTGATAGTTTAAGATCAAATAGATTTGATATATAAATGCATATATATATATTTTCATGCATCCTAACAGTCATACTTTAGACGTGGTTCTAAATCTTTAGTTGGGAAACTATGAATCATGATTCCTTATTTTTTCTCTTCCGTTTCAAATATAAATTTTATTTATTGAATTTCTTTTCCCCAATAATTGCGAATGTATTGAGAGATTTGAAGGAAACACTTGTGCAACTATGCTTTTATGATCAAATCAAGTTTCTTGTTCATTTAAGAAAAATGATTTATTGAAGAGGCCATTTGGTAAAACTGAAGATCTAGTAGGATGATGTTTGTTAAGTCACCAATTATCTCCAAAGCCTAAGCTGTTAAGATATAGGCTCAATAATGTATATCAAGTTATTTCAATACTCCCTCTCATGTACAACCCCTTATTTGCATGTGGAGTAGAGATAAGCAAACCAAATCAAATAACGTGTACCAATACAAGTAAATAAAATACACAACAATAAATGGAGAATAACAAGATTTGAAGTAGGATCTCTTGGAACCAGAGCTCTAATAACATATTAAGATTATTCCATAGATCAAACTAAACAATTCCAAAGAAGAAAAAGTTTTGAATAGAATAGTCGTTAATTACATAGAGAAAAACCTAAACAAGAAAAAGAAAAAAATGAGCCCTTTATAGTAGGGCAACAACAAAAATTAATATTTTACTAAAGTACCCTTAATACTAGTAGGATTATGCTAACTATGCTAATACCCCCACTCAACCTAAATGGGCCTAACAATGTATATTAAGTTATTTCAACACTTCCCCTCACATATAATCCCTAATTTGCACATGGAGTAGAAACAAGCAAACCAAATCAAATAACGTGCATCAACACAAGCAAATAAAGTGTACATTAATAAATGGAGAATAACAAGTTTCGAACCTAGGACTTTTAGAATCAGAGCTCTAATACCGTGTTAAATTATCAATTATTTGAAAAGCTTAAGCTGTTAGGAAATGAGTCCAATAATGTATATAAGCTATTTCAACAACGCTAATATAAACAAACGAAATGTGGGTCTCTCTAATATCATTATCTAGCCAATTTCAAAAAATGAAGATGATGAATAACATGTAGATCTAGCATGGTCCACTTCAGGGATTCTCATGTGGCTAGGCAGTAATTCTTTTGTACAAGTGATTAAGTGTTGGGTGAGGGAGAGGGAGGGCATTGTGCGTCTGCATTCTGCTCATGCTTAAAACTCTCCTACTCAGTTGT
Source organism: Pouteria glomerata (assembly GCA_035590655.1). Classification (NCBI taxonomy): domain Eukaryota; kingdom Viridiplantae; phylum Streptophyta; class Magnoliopsida; order Ericales; family Sapotaceae; genus Pouteria; species Pouteria glomerata. Next base: position 18,090,811 of record JAVXUM010000021.1, on the reverse strand, counting down.
GAGGGAGGTATACACAATTATTTATTCAGTGTTTGTGGTGGAGTGGTAGATGTCTTGTTTGGTGAAGGAACTGTTTGCATTATGGGTTAGAGAGGATGCCCTAAGGCCTGCAAGTGGAAAGCTTGGGAAATGGACTGCATTGAATATTATGGTACTTGCGGGGGAAGTGTGATTTCGGCACTTTTGAAGGGGTTGAGTGTATATTGTATAATTTAAAAGGATTGGTACTAGTCCTCTTGTATATTTTCGGCACTTTTGAAGGGGTTGAGTGTATATTGTATAATTTAAAAGGATTGGTACTAGTCCTCTTGTATATTTGACTTGTGGAGACGAGGCTTTTTTCCTTTGGTTAGATTATTTTAGAGTAGTTGAGAGACTTGCTTGTGCCTATTGATATTGCAAAGCTTGGTATAATTCATTGTGGAGGGTTGTGTCCCCTTTTGTGGTCTTCAATGTACTTCAAAACAGAAGGAAAAAAAAAAAGAAAAAGAAAAGAAAAGGTTAAATTTTCCATAGTGCTTTTTTCTGTGTGCATGTATGTAAAATTGTAGTTTTGTCTGCTTGGTGTCTAAATTAAGATTTATTTCCCCAGTCAAGTGTTCTAACCAACTCTCTTTCTCTCTGTCAGTATTATTAGTTTTTTTTGATATTATAAGATAGTTATAATATCAACTGTGCTTTATGGTATTAAGAAGCAATACCTCATAAGATAAGTGTAGCAGAAATGAATATATTCGAAAGAAATTTGAAGTAGTACCAATAGAAGAAAAGTTAAGAGAGTGTTGTTTAAGATGGTTTGACCATGTCTAACGTAGATCTAAATATGCATTAGTCCAAAAGAGTGAGCAGATCTAAATATAAGGAGTAACGATGACAAAAGGTAGACTTAAAATTACATGGGTTGAAATTATATGGAAAGACCTAATTTCTTGTGACATCACGAAAAAAAATGTAACTAAGAGCAGAAATGAATAGGGAAGAGGATTCATTTAATCTATCCCAACTAACTAATTTGAGACTTAACTTTTTGTTAAGTTGGGTTTTGTTTTTGATATTATTTGTGACAGTAAAAATTCAATTAGGCTCTGTATTTTAGCTTTCATTGCTTTGTTCTGTCTAAAGATGAATTGAAGGAATACATGGACTAGCTATTGAACTTAGTTAGATTGTAATGGTTATCTTATTAGCTGAATAAATCTTTATCGGCATGCTTTCTAATAACGGATTCTCGTTTTGCTTAACTGAAAGTAATTACTTCTATCTCCATCTATTATTTGGGATATTTTCAATCGTCTTATTGGCAGGTTACTCTTGTAAAGATGGTAAATGAAGCTACTGCTAACATTCCAGGATGGGGCATAGAATAACAACCTTCATGGGTCGAAGGGCATAAGCTCATGAAACCCTTGCTCCTAGAAATTGAAAACCCTGAATTCTAGTCCTGGAGAAAGATTGATCGATACAAAAAAAGCTCAGGTTTGTTGCTTGTACTTGCAGAAAGAATACCTTAATAGAAACTAATCATGTGTTTTTGTCCTAAATTCAGAGCAACATGGCATTATTTTATTTTTATTTTTATTTTTAATTAGTTGAGGTCTTGATCACTTGTGTTTTAATAGAATGTTATTTTTTGACTTGTATTTATTCATGATAATGGTATGATGAACTTGCTCTAAATAAAATAAAATAAAATAAATAAAATAAAATTGCTGTTGAAGAAACTATGCAATGCCTAAGTGCCTTAAACTACTTTAATCTGGTCACAACTTGATAAGTCTGTATACCCTTTGAACTCATTATGATTGAGATTTAGTTCAAATTTTTTGTATGTAGAGTGTATATAGAGAAGGCATTTTTTATGATGAGTGAACATAAGACTTCAACAGCTTCCCCAATTTGACTTCAGTTAGATGATTCCACTGCTATGAATCGTTTCTTTGAGTACTTTTTGAGGCAATTAAATTAGGCTAGGAAAATGTTATCCTAACACAAGAAAAGTACCAGGAAAAGTTCAGAAAATATCACTAGTGATCGCTGATATTTTTGCAATTATAGTACATCTTTGAGGGTGTTTTTGCGTAGAAGTGTTAGGCCTACAAGTCTCAATTTGGTAATTTTACCTATCAGATATGGAGACTCTATTTATTTGTATGCGCATAATGTTATATGACCAAAAAATATATAAAAAAAATGATCAGAATGATGTAAAATTCTTGTGGAACATATCATTTTAAAATAATAGACCTACATAAATATGTTTTAATTACAACACTATCATTATCACATCATTTTATTTATATATTTTGTCATTTTTTCTAGTAGATTTTTTTTTTTTAAATATGTATATATTCAGGGAAAGCATCATTAGGAACAATATAGGTGTTTTGGGTTTTGGATTTATGAGAGCAGTTGATTGGTAAATGTTATAATTTAATGTGAGAAGAGAAAGAAGAGAATAAGGAGATTAAACAGAATGTGGTTTGGGATCATAATCAATCCCTTCGCCCACACCAAATATTATAATAAGTAAACAACCAAGAGGGGAGATTGCAACAATACCCTTATCATACTACAAAGAATAAATGTCATAATAAAAATAACTCTGATACTCGTCCTTAAGATAGAGCATACATATCAAGCATATTCAATTTAAAAGACAAATATTGAAAAAAAAAAAAAAAAAAAAAAAAAAAAAAAAAAAAAAAAAAAAAAAAAA
>JAVXUM010000021.1:18044233-18068151 GCA_035590655.1 Pouteria glomerata | reverse complement strand
ACCATCCTCTTGGTCGTTCAGGAGATATTTTGGCATCCCAGTTAGGCATTATTGCTAGAAATGGCAATCTACTTCCTCTGACCATTAAGAATTGGACAGATGTCCCCCAGCATATATTAGATACTATTTGGCAGGAGGTCAAGGTAAATTTCTTAAATTTTAGAGGTTGATTATGCTTAATATATAATTGTATACTAATTACCTCATTGGGTGTAGGACAATGTTAAGGATTGCCCAAATGATTTTCGGGATGTATGTTTGGACATGGTACGAAATTGTAGAAAAGACTTTAGGTATAAGTTGAAGTCAAGGAAGTGGGAGCCAAATAAAGATAAGCCAGACATCCTTGATCGATGCCCACCGGGGGTGTTCCCTGACCAATGGCGGGTGCTTGTAGAGTACTGGTTGAGTGAGCCGGCACAGGCATGTTACATTTAATCATTATTTGCTTATACGCTTAGTATTTTTGAATGTTTACTTATTAGTGTTTTCATTGCAGGCCATTTCAATTCGTAATTCTATGAATCGAAAATTACGTGGTCCTACCCCTACAATTGGACGTAAACACCTAACGCATGTTCGTGATGATCTACAGCGGGAGAATGATGGACAGATTCCAGATAATATGACTGTCTGGAGACGTGCACGGGAGCGTATACAAGATGATCCGGAAGTTCGGGCAATAGTAGTAAGTAATAACATCAATGTAACATTATAACTTTATTATAAAGAATTGTATAATTTCAATGTAAAGAGTAATATTTTTAATTAATTACATAAATGTTTCATTCAAGCAGGCGCAGTATGACACACTTCTACAGCGGGTACCGGAGGAAGAGCGGACATTGGAGCGTCGAAATGAGATATGCGAGACTGTCCTTGGGCGTGATGGACACGGATATACTCGAACCTACGGGGGAGGTATACCTCGCAGGGTTATTAATCGTGTTCGAGGGATGTCATCATCACAGTCCTCATGGTCTACCACAACTACTGACATTGATGCTATTGTAACTGCTCGAGTTTCGGAGGAGCGACAGCGTATGGAGGCCATCGCCAGAGAGGAGCGACAACGTATGGAGGCCCTTGCTGCAGAGGAGAGAGCACGCTATGAGACTCGGTTGGCAGAGGAGCGAGCACACTATGAAGCTCGCATAGCAGAGGAGAGTGCAAAGATACAGAGCCAGTGGCGAATCGATTTGGAGCGTGTTTTCGCATCATTTCAAGCTGGTAGTGGCAACCATGTGATGCCTCCCATATTATCTAGACAGGTTATGAACTATTTTTAAATTTTGAATTTTAAAAATACAATCAAGTTTGATTATAATATATGCTTATTTAATTGTGTTAAATTGATAAATGTAGGTACTAGATGCTAGCAGTGGTCATCGGGTTTTTTAAGAGTCGATGGGGGATGAGCAACTGGAGAATCCTCTTTCAACCCCTTCACAATGCTGACATTTTCGTCTTACATATTAGGTATATTTTCTCCTTAATTTTCTTTAAATTACATCTTTTGCAATTTCTTAGTATGTAGTTTACTTTTGCTAGTTTAGATCTTGAGAGTCAGACTTTTTAAATTAATTAATTTTATTTTAAAAAAAAAGATGGACTCTCTTTAGAACTGCTTTTGTGCTATGTGCTGGGCCTTAGGCCTAAATTTTTTTATTTTTGGGGTATTTCATTTCACATGCCTTTACAGATTTTGTAGAGGTTTGTGTGGTGCACTTAGATTTCTCCTCAGTCTGTATTCCATAGACTGCAATAGGGAAACAATAGAAACAAGTCATTATATGTTGATTTTGAAAAATGTCAGGAAACTTGCAGTAGGAGCATGCTAACGGTTTCAGGATTAAACAAGCATTGGTAGTAGGAATGCTGCTTTCTTTCCTACACCATTGCATTTAGTCTTAACATCACCAGGAATAGGAGTGCTGTTTTCTTTCCTGATGATGATAACACCTCTTTTACCAATAGTGACTTGGGTGCTTTCTTTAGGTGTTGAACAAATTTCTTAATCCATTGCAATGAAACATATCATCATGGTCAGGAAAGGACAGGGATCCCATCTTTTTTGATAGAAAAAGAGTATGCAAGTTCTGAATGCCCGTCTTATTATACATGGGTCTGCAAAAATCCTGCTTAATTTAATTAAGGTTGGCTATCTATAATATGCTTCTTGCTACAGGCAGTAAATTTTAGCACATTGAAAGATTGTGATGATTGATATCATGTTTTATTTTCTAACGAAAATACTTTTTCTATTTGGAATTGTTGGCTAGAAAGTGCTACTAGCTAGAAATACTTGTTCACACATGAATTGAAATTTTCAATCCTCACACATGAATTGAAATTGAGAAATTATTATCAAATTCTTCCTATTGGGTTCACTGTGATTTAGGAAAAGGTCTGAAAATTTACAAATCACCATCCTATGTGTATAAAGAGAGAACTATAGATTATGGGACTATATCGAATACCATAGATTGTTGATGGTTTGACAATGCATTGAATTTAACTTTGTGGATGAATTTAGTTGATCCATCAAAATTTTATTGTCTTCGTAGCACAAATTTATATTCTAAACAAAGCTTAAGTTTAGTGTTTTCAGCTAAGTTAGTTATTTCAAATTTTAGCTTATTTGCATTAAGAGTTTAAAGATATTCAATCGGTTCGCATGTATTTTATTGTTAATTTTAAATATTAATATAGTTTACACCTAGTTGTATTTAAATCTCTTTAATTTTAATTATAGTAGTAAAATCATTATATTTCCATCTAAGTTTTAGTTTAATTATCTTACTAAATTTATTGGCATGTGTTGTGACAGGTTGCTATTGCTTTGGAGTTTATGTTTACTTCTTGTGCTTGATGTGCTGTTAGTCTTGCCGGCTTACTCAAATAGTTTTGATGGAGTTGTAAAGTGCCACAAGTATAGAAATATTCTTACAAATTGTACAATTGAATCATTTTCTTAATGACTAAAATGTTTCTTACATTTTTACAGATATGAGGAATTTAGATCAAGATTTAATGCGAAATATTTTTTTTTTGGGTACTATATGAGGATGTTATGTTTGTTTTTTCTTTTTTTTTTAAATATATTATTAGGGACATATTTTTGGTATTGCATCATGGATTTTTTTGGTAATGTATATTAATTAAATTCATTATTGATTGTAAATATAATGTTAATTGTACAGGTAAATCAAATAATTATTAGAAATTAAATTAAATTTTAAAATAATTAAGAATGTTAGCTACGGCTATGGGTGGTAGCCAATATTGTATAAAAAAATATTTTTTATATTGGCCACTGCCTAAAGCTGTAATCAAAAAGCTTGCAAAATTAAATTAATATAATATTATTTGTCATGAGCTAGGCCACGGCTCAAAATCATAGCCAAAAGTTTGTAAAATTAAATTAATATAATAATATTTACTGCGGTGTAGGCTGTAACTAATAATTAAATCTGCCGTAACCAATGATTGCAGGATTCCTTTATTGGCTACTCCATACATGTCGTAGCCAATAACATATTTGCCGTAGCCAATTTATGGCTACAGCCTTGGGCCGCAGCCAAAGAACCTTTTGCTACTTAGCAAAAATTACCGCTAACTAACCGTAGCCAAGCTGTAGCCAATGTTCTTTGGCTACGGTTCCTTAATTTTTGGCTACTATTTTGGACCGTAGCTAAAAAGTGTTTTTTTAAGTAGTGAAAGGAGCTCGACCTTGGCTTTCAGACCTCATTAGCTCGGAAGGTAAGCTCACCCCTTTTGGAGGTTCCTTTAACGTCACCAAGGGACTCGTATGTCATTTTAAACAAAGTTAAAAATCTCCTTCATCACGAAATAAAAACAAATTAAAATAATTAAAAAATGTTATTACCTTTATACTCTAGCATGGATAACCCATGTATTAGAAATGATGTCATTGAAGTGCACATCCGAATAAATCCTAAGCCTATTCAGATAATAGTCAAAGATTTTTTGGATGCATCGGTCTGGTGTGCTAAGGGAATGCTGATTGTACCTGGTGCACTATGGTATTCAAATATGCAGAGAGTGCATCTGGATACAAGTCTGATGCTGCGCAGAATATTGTAAGTTTCTTATTATGGGCATTCAGATAGCTTCTTGGGTATTCAAATAGCTTCTTGAACATTCGGATACAGCATGGTCTCATCAAGACTCATTCAAATACAATGGTGATACATATGCTATAAACACCATCAAACGATGATCACTAGCGAACATCACTCAACGACAGACCACCACCAAGCAAGAGGAGAGATTAGAGACGAATAAATGAGAGACAAAGACCTGAATGATTTGAGAGAGAGGGAGAGAGAGAAAGGAAATTTGGGTTTGTCTGACTAACTAGATAAATGGAGTTACCCGTTGTTTCACGTATATTAGGTTTGGAAGTTAACAGAGGTAGATGGTAAAGAGTTTACAGGTGCACTTTATTAAAATTTGTAGCATCAAAGTATAGGAAGGCAACGCCACAACGATGCAAGTAAAATAAACTCCAATATGAATATTGAAGGGCAGTCAATATGAATAATAAATGAAATAATTAAGCCGCTATTTGAATAATTATGAATTTCAAATTAACGGATTTGACCTTAAATTTTATTAAAATATAAATGAGAGAGTTATTTTCTGTAGTAATATCAGAAAGTTTTCTAATAATTACTATCAAAATCATTGTATCAAGATTTGTTAAAATATTAGAACCACTGTTACCAAATATTTCAAATAATTATCTTTTTATGATGATTTTAAATTCATCATAAAATTATTATGTTAGCTTATTTTAATCTATGATAAAAATTTCTATCTAAATTCATCATAAAATCATTACGTTAGCTTATTTAAATCTACAACAAAAATTCCTATCTAAACTAAGAAAATTATATTTGCAAGTTCTCTTTAAATAATTAATATAAAATCTCTTAATTTTAAATTCATAAATAAAAGGGCAACCTAAACATATATTAAAGGACAGATTATATATACAAGTCTCCCTTAAATAGTTAAACACATACAGTAGATCATGGCCTCACTGCATTTGGGGATTTTATATAGCTACACCCCTTTATTAATTGAGCTCCAACCATTAATATTTCATTTGATATATATTAAAAAAAATAGTAACATAATAAAAATATTCATATAATGTAACTTATTTAACCACTGTTAAAAATATAAAACATTCAAAATGAGTTTAAAAACACATTCTTAATATCTCAATCGTAATTTAAATTTTCAAAATTATAACTCTAAAAATATTTTTAAACCATTTTGAACTTTTTAGAAATTTTTGGAGTGACTAAAATTGTTTGTCATGTAAACATTATGATGATATTCATATTTTAATAGATGGTTGGAATTCAAAGTTAATAACATTTATGAAGCAAAGGGTATGGCTAAAATATTCAAACGAGTTTACTTATATTTAACGATATGTTTTAGAGAAAAAAAAAATTCCTTGTAATTAAACCATTTTTTTTTTCAAAAGTGCATTTAATAGGAATTTAAATTAAAAGCAATTAATTACCTTCAAGGTAAGTAAATTTAATATTATTATGACAATCTATTAATGGTAAATTTTCCTCAACGAGTCAACTAAAAATTTCAAAAATATTAACTATAAGTATATTCTTTATATTTTAAAATTAGACAATTTCTGGTTGGTCTCAAATTTAATTTTTTTTTCCTCCCCTTTTCCTTCTCTTCAAACACATTTTTGAAATTTATAAGGCTATAATTAGTAAAACAGTTCTTTGTTTTGATATTTACTCTAATGGGAAAAGATTTACATTTAATCAGAATTTTGAGAATATATTGAAATAAAAAAAAAAAAAAAAAAGTGATTAAAAAAAATGCTAGCTTCTTTTGCAATGTATTTACGCCCTTTCCCACTAAACAACGTGCCTACCTTTGGAGTTACATATTTTGTCAAAAAAAAAAAAAAACTTAAAGTAAAAAATTTTTAGCCTTTTTCAATTAAATTTTATCAGCATCATTTCTTGTATCACTTCAACGCCAAATCTCACCTTTCTCTTTCTCTGTCTATCTATCTATCTATATATATATATATATAAGCAAACTAACACGCACAAAGCCACCATCGAAAGCCATAATCATCATGAGCAGCTCACCTCGTCCCCTCCTCGGCCTTGTGGTGTCACTAGCCTTTCTCTCTCTCTCTTCAATTACTACCCAAGGGATCAATCCCAAGAGTGATGACAGCCTTAAGGCTCAACCCATAAACCTCAAAATTTTCCATAAGTACAGCGTAGGCTCTCCATTTAGGCCATCAGAAATGTCGTGGGAGAGGATGGTGCTTGAAATGCAGGCCAATGATCTGGTTAGGCAACAGTTTCTGCACGAGAAATCAATGGAGCCAATTGGTCCGGGCGGACCGATCCTATACATCCCACCGTATCTGGTGGCGGCTGAGATTGGGACACCACCCCAGACCTTGTTCCTGGGTTTGGACACTGGCTGGGACGTATCTTACGTACCTTGCGCAGGCTGCGTAGGGTGCTCCCCAAGTGCAACCTTGTTCGACCCTGTCAAGTCTACCAGTTATAGGTAAGATTAATGATCAATTCCTATTAACGTGTTGTTCTTCTAATATATACATATATATACATATATCTATTCAATTTCTCTATTCGTTTTTATACCCAATTGTTTCAAATTTTTTTATGGATGTGTTGATAATAATTTGTTGATTCTAAGAATTGAGCCGATTTATGTCTATTTCGGATAAACTTACTCGTGTCAGACAACGCTTGTCTTTTCTCAATAATTTCTTATATATTCGATTTCCGTTTCTTTTTATAACCAAAGGTTTCAAATCTTTTATGATTTTGTTGAATGATTTGTTTATTCCAAAAATTGGACTAATTATAAAGGCGTTTGGAAGAATAATTTTTAGTTAAAAGTTGTAAATTGTGACTTTGAATATGTTTAGTGAAATAAGTTGTAATTTTAGTAATTTTTAAAATTTTTTTATAATTTTTAAGTATTTAGTATAATTTTTAATAACTTTAGGTAACTTTTGAGTTAAAAAGTTATAATAATAGAGTAAAAAAGTGACAATTTTTAGTGTTTTTTTCAAACACTTAACGAGTAATTTTTCATACTTTTTGACTAAAATTTATACTGTAAAATGCAGCCTATGCAATGCTGGATGAACTTATTCGTATTAAATAATACCTGTCTTTTCTCCAAAATATCATTTTATGAGTTCTTGCCACATTTAGATTAATGTATTAATATTGGATTTCGTTTGCACTTAATTTTGCCTAGGTTTAATTTGACAACACAAAAGGTGCTTGGTTATTTTCTCTCGGGTTACCATTTTTTTTTTCATTCGTCTTACGCGGCTATTTTTCATCAAATTGTTGCTTTTATTTTGCTTTTTGTTTTTATAGGTTTTAAGTATGTTATTTATGTCGATATATTTTAAGAAAATATAAAACATTTCTAAAAAAATAAGAAACCCACGTACAAGTGTTCTTATATACAACGATGAACACACTTACTTGAATTTTTCTAATTTTTTACATTTTATTTTCATAATTATTTTTAATAAAAGTGAATAATGTACTCTAAGAGCTGCAAAAGAAATTATAAGAAAACCAAATTTCGAAAAAAAAAAACAAATAAAAGCAAGCCAATTACTTATTATTAAAACTAAACTTTAATTACTAATAATTTTTTATTTATATATTTAGATTGTGCTAAGGTATAATATTTAATGTACCCCTCTCCTCTTTTTCAGGGCCCTAGATTGCAACAGTTTTGAATGCAAGGAGCTGGTATACATACACAACTTTTGTTTAATGATAGGGTGTAGCACTCTGCTTCTAAATTTTTTCACTCCATAATAATTTTAATAAAAAATATGATATGAAATAAAAAAATTAATAAGAAAAACACTTATCACTTCTCTTAATGATATTACATATATTATATATATTCATCATTTTACAATAGGAATGTCAACAAAGACGAGTATCCCTTTTCCCGTCTCTCTCTATATTTAGTAATATCTTTTTTTTTTTCTTTTCTTGTTTGGGATGGAAACTTTTTTTTTTTTATGTTTTTATTTCTATTTATCCAATAAACATAATATAAATAATAAATTATATATATAATTAAAAATTATATTATATATATAATAAATTTTAAAAATTACTATAAAGATTATATATTAAATAAAAATACATTATATATATTAATTAAAAAAAAAAAAGTATGTAAACACATACAGAACGGAGTAAGAATTATCATATTTTTCTTAGTCCTCATTCAAGAATTATCTTAAAATCTCCATCTCCATTGTGACTCACCTTAAATAGGTGGTAGGGTACGAATAATTTTGATATTTTCACATTACAAACACATAATTTGTTTAGTTTTACCACTTCTAAGAAAAGAAAAAATATGTTATTCTTAAAAATATTTTTGTAGGTGCGAAATCCGACATGCGAAGATCAAGATGCCTTATGCATGTCCAAGAGGGCACACGACAGCTCGAGCGTAGCCCTAAAACTGTTAGGGGACACCATAACGCTCGGATCCAGAGACTCCACCTTCGTCAACCCAAACTTCACCTTCGACTGCATTCAAAACGCCAGTGGTATATATAGTTTGCTCCCAAACGGGGTCTTGGGATTGGGTTTTGGACCGCTCTCGCTGGTAAGTCAAACCCTCACTGTCTATACATTCTCCTACTGCCTTCCCTACTTCATCAGCTCTATTGGCACCAATTCATCTTCTTCTTCTCCTCCCGGATCACTCATAATCGGTCAAACGGGTCAACCCGAAATCCCGGATTACACCCAAGTACTGATCAACTCTAATAGGCCATTCCTTTATTATGTCAACATGACTGGAATTATGGTGGGCGATGTACCTGTCAACATCCCTTTAAGTTCAGTGACCTTCAATTACAGCGCCTTAAGCGGCACCGTTTTTGACTCTGGTAATAATTTTTTTATTCTGTTTATTTGCTTTTCTTTTTTTTTTTTTTTTTAATAATTTATAGCGTAAATTGTCATTGCAGTTAATTGAAATGATAAAGCTCCCAAGCCTCCAACTTTAAGTGCTATTTGGTATATTTATTTTAATCTTATTTTTTATTTTATATTTTTTAAAATAAAAAAAAAAAAACTTAAAACGTATTTACATATTTGTATTTTTAAAACTTATTTTAAAAAACAATACTTATTTTAGCAAACAAGTAATAAGTTTATACATAAAATATAAAAATGAGTAAAAATCGTTTTAACAATTTTTGACCAAAATAAAGAGAACTTCAAAGGGCAGAAAATAAAATATTAAACCAATATAATTTTATTTATTTATTTTTTTTTTTGGGTAACTAACCAATATAATTTTTAGTAATCTTAAAACATGAAACTCAAAATAAAAAATAAAAATACAAACCAACTTTTTTTTTGTGAAGTTATGGTAAATATATATATTATATTTATTAAGAGACGGAAATATATATATATATATTTGTAAATTATAGGCGCATGACCCTTACCCATAATTGTAAAATTTTATTAATTCTTTTATAAATATAATTAAATAGATTGGTCTCCCTCTCCAAAGTATAGACTCTTAATAAGCTAGCTTGGACCATCGTTAAAAATTCATGGTTTCATCCTGTATATTTTTAACAGTTTCGATCTATGTATATATTCCATTCTCTTGATTCATTTTTGTTCGTTTATATGTGTATATATTATATATATTTATATTATTATATAAAATAAATATTATGCATAATGGTGAGAGTTTAAAATTTATAAAATTTTCTTTTGGTAATTTTTTTTATTCTTATAATACCCTTACACTCCTTATAAAGGTTGAACTCCAACTTTGAGAGTTCTACCGCATCTGTCCTGAAATATTCTGGAAGAGGTAAATTACGAGATGTGCGTCAATGGTGCAGGAGTGCGAAGGCTTGCTTTTACCGCTCGTGTAATGTAAGGATTTTATCTTGAAATGAGAATCAAACATTTGCGGCGGCTAGTAGAATCTTACCTAACTGTCGTCCTTTTACCAACTGACCTATGCCCCAGACTCCTACACTCCTTTTAACTATATACCATTGTTGGTTAAAAAGGAAAATTTTAATTATAACTACTATATAATTAAATAATTTCAACTATTCATATTTTTAGTTTCTTTAAATACCTTTCAACTATTTATTACTTTCGAAACCTTTTTCTATTTTTTTTAAAATGTTTCTTAATTAATTATTCTATACTTAAATGCCCTTAATTATTTATTATTTACTATTCAAACTACTTTTACTAATTTTTTATAACTTTATTCTCACTAAAATAAAATTTTCAGCAAAAATCACACACACCACACTTCTAATATATATATATACTAGTACTCACCGGGTCTCACCCGAAACGACACGCATACATATGTATCAACTCAATATGATATGAATTGTTAGATAGATATATATAACGTATCTCTTTCTAAAAGAATACCATGTATGGCAGGCACTGATTTCACAAGGCTGGCAGAGCCAGTTTACAATGCCGTGAGAGACGAGTTCCGGAATCAGGTCGACAGCGACCTGGCATCGCCATGGTTGCCGGGCTTCGACACTTGCTACCTCGGCCCCTTCATCGCACCAGAAATGACCTTCCTGTTCACGAACATGAACATGACGTTGACACCGGAAAACATTTTGATCTACAGCCCCTCGGGCGACATCGCATGCCTTGCCATGATGGTAGCCGAGCGCATTAATGACGATGACGACTCTGTGCTCAATGTCATAGGAAACTACCAGCAACAAAATCACAGGATCCTTTACGAGTTCTTTCATGGCACCGTGGCTGTGACCTCAGAACTATGTTCATAAAATTTTAGTTTGATAGGTGGGATCGTATAGGTCCCAAAATAAACAATCAAAATTAGGGGATATTTTGTTGTTCCAACCCATCCATTCAATCTAAAGCATAATAAATATCATGTGTTCGTGAATGTAGAAACATCAATCGAATAAATTAATGTAAAAAATATATTTATTTGCTCTATGGTCCTACTTCGATTTGTGATTTCGTCATTTTTTAATTTAAAAAATTATAATTATATTATTAGAACTTGATTTTTTCTTTATTGCAAACTATACTACGATTTTTAATGCAAAAACCTATTTATGTATATTATAAAGAGAGGAGATCTAACTATTACTTATAGGGTCAAACTCTAACCTTATTTGTTCTTCCATAAAAGATTTATAATGGTTTTAACAATTGACCAACATTTAACCATCTAATCCCATCATTTATATTAGGTGTAAGTAAACCTAATTAAATAAATCAATGCTAATGGACCTTATCATGTAAGTCAATTTTTAACTTGGTTATAATCCGACGGTAAAAACAAAAATAATTAACATATAGTCAATATACAAAAAATTTCAACATTCTTTTACTTGAGCAAACATTAATTATTTTTTTAACTTTAAAAAATATTTTAAAATTGACCTCGAGTTAGAAATGATATGTGACTACATTTTAAAACCTTAGTAAAAATAAGAAATAACACCTAAACTTTAGGGCTTGAACTATTCTTGTCAGCTTGTAGAATAAAATTTCTTCTTATGCTACTTAACAAGGTTTCTTGTGCCATGGATCAAATTATTTTTGCGAATTGTTTTTAATTAAATTTTGTATTTAATTAGATTAAGAAAGGGAAAAAAACAATAAAATAATGCAGGAACACACCTCCAACATGCAGAAGAAATAATAATACTATAAAATCATTCATTGTAAGAGAATAATAACAATACAAAACTAATCACTCTACAATTAATACTAAATGCAGACTCTAATACAACAGTAGACATAGAAATATCTAAAATATTTTGAGCAATCTTTTGTAAAGTTAGAATTTAACCCCATTTGTGGTCCATCAACTTAACATGTCAAAATTTAGTGTTCATGGAAACGCACCTTCATTTAAATAGAAGTCCAATTCTGATTTGACACTTGCAATACTAGAATTTGAAAAAATAATGTAATGACCCGGGTTTTGATATTTATTTTATTGTAGTATTTTCGGGTATATGTTGTTTGTGTGGTAGATTGAGCTAAGTTTGTTTGTTGGGTTACTTTTTAATCGTGGTTAATTTAGGCTCAAATCCTTTGAAATTTTTTTGAGATGGGTGCTAGTGTGTAGACGAAATTGGGATTTTCCTGCGCACGGCCTATCTAGGTGCTTTGTCTAAGCATGACATCTCCTTTCTCATTTGCATGGGGATTATGTCATTTTTATTGTCTTGTCATTCGAACGGCAGTCCGAACGCCTAAAAACAAGGTGAATGCGAGATGATATGGTTGAGTTCATTATCATTAGATGATAGGTAGAAATGTAATTAATGTATTAATTGTCAGAAGATAAAGGGGAAGGATACTGAGAAAATAAAATTAACAAAAATATGTGTGATTCACTACCATTGGTTACTAGGTTAAGTATTTGTTAATAAGATGATTTATGATTTTATTGATTTTCATGTTGAATTTCTTGATATTTGTTTTTCGGCAAAGTACTAAAAATATGAGATATATGATATACCCAAATGTTAAAAGTCTCGCAACTTGTACAATTATGGGTACACACATCTCGTGGGTAAGTCACCTACAGAGTGTGAGAATAACACTAAGTAGCAGGGTTCACACCTGTGGATTATCCCAGGTGATAGAAATGAAAAATCACGATATTCATGCATACTGACCAGAATTAGTATGTAAGGGCTCGAAAGAGGTACAATTCTGTAGTCATTAATCACAAAACCGCCAAGCAGACTAACTACCCATTGTATTTTGATTTTGTATTTTATTTATATTATTGATAATGAGATAGTAATTATGTTGATATAATAAATGTTTACAAATTGAGTTTGGGAGGAACATGATAAAATAACAAGATGGTGGTTTCATAAACTGTATTTCAATTATTATGAATAAAATATAAACTTAAATTATCTATTAATGAGATGTTTCACGGACGATAGTCTAGCTAGAAAGGATTGAGAAATTTAAGGATAGTTATATAAATTTAATATGTTAAAATGAATAAAAGGATGAAGAGGTGATAAGTTGAGGAAATAGAAAGCTTAAAAGGATAAGATTGCTCACGAATGATTATCCAGGTATGATTAATGAATTGAATAATTTAAGTATTTAAAAGTGTTATGTTTATACTTATGATACGTTTGGTACGGGGTTGGTTAGACAGTGACATGTTGTGTTGAATATGTGGGAGAGGAAGAATATTACTGTGGTAAGTAAGGATAATGAACTTTATTAAAGAATGAAAGCTATGGCGGATGTAAATAAGGATGATGATTTTATTAGATTCTTTAAATGATAATGGGCTTGCAAATAATATAATCATAAGCAATGGGATAAGACATTTAGTCTTGGTAAATGGGTTAGATATTGTTACCATCTAAGAGGTTAATGAAAACAAGATTTAAATATTCATTGTAGATGGTTAAATTGTATAATGTGACTGTTAAGTAATAGAACTTTGAGGAGAATTTGATACTGAAATAAAAGGATAATGATGATAGAAAATATGATAAGAGATTGAACATTTTAATACATATAATTGTGTATGGATATGCTAAGATATGTATAATGGTTGAGTTGCATAAACATGGCAGTAGCATGTTAAGGCAGGTACCACATGCTTGTGTATTAAAGTGAGCACATGTAGTTTGGTACTCACTCCTCTACAGTCTGCGTTATAGGTTTTGGCGTGAGCTCTCAGATCAAAACTTCTAGCCTAGGACAGTAGTCCCCTTTTATTTTATTTTTGTTATGAATATTTGATGCCTTCATAGGTTGAGGTGTAATGTAATTATGTTATTCTAATTCGATTAGGTAATATGAGTTGGGTTGAGTCTTAATAACATTATTATCCTTTTAGAACATACTTTTCTAGTTAATGACTATGACAAATTATATGTATATTTTAGTAATTGATAATTAAATTATTTTATCTATCTCTGATAGGTTGTATGGCTCTAATGAGTTGTTGAGGTTGACTATATAATGTAATTACATGATACAGTAAGTTTGCTTCGAGTCACAGAATTCGAGACATGACAAAATAATATCAGAGTTTAGATTAGAATACCTAAGGACGGTAAAGTCTTTTACCTTTTGAGTGTTATGTGATTACATGACTAAATGCTTATATGTTTGATTTTTTGCTGACTCTTAACCAGTTCATGAGATAAATGAGTTTTGATATATTATTTTATTGCATTTTAGAATAAAGATGTCCACTGGACAAGTATTGGACAGGTGTAGTCTTCACCGTCTCTGTCTTCGTTTCAATTTAGCAATACCCTACTCCGTTCTTATCCCCATCTCAGGGATAAAAATTTTTCTTATACTCGACCCTGCAAGGTAATAGATTCCTTGCCTCCATCTCCTTTTACCCGTCAAATTATAAATTATATATTATATATATAAAATAATATATATAAAAATTAATAAATTTTAAAAATATTTAAATTAATAAATAGGTATTTAAATCGATACGAGGTGGGGTGGAAACTATCATACCAGTTCTATCTTTGTACTCATTTAGATAACACCTTAAAATTTCTATACTCGTCCCCATCCCATCTTCATCCCTTCTATTGGTATCCATATCCCTCCCTGAATGAAACAAGTAAAGCAAGTACCTTCTGAGTATAGGTAATCTTGACATTCCTATCTTGGAGGATGCCACCAAGTGATTGACATTGAGAACGAGCTAGTAGAGTTCAGGTTGCCCCCGGGGCACAGGTGAGATGGCAAAGGTGGGGAGTGGCGTGGTGCTGCACTAGCCGGCGCAGGTTCGAGACTCAGCCACAGGTCTCGGGCCTGCATTGCACGATCGGTAAAAGTAAGCTCTCCAACCCTGGCCATGTCATGCATATTCCGCGATTTACCTCCTCCACAATGCTTCAGGGCAGAGGCGGTGGGGGCCCTCAAGGTTGGGGTTCAACCTTTTTTTTTTTAGTAGAGTTCAGGTTAATCAGGGGTATGAGAGTTTGGTAAGGAATGGTGTTCCAGTGTAGTTGAGGACCTAGGATTGTGTCCAAGTTAGGGAGTTCATGGCGGTGTTAATATTAAGGTACTTGTTGGAGGACCATATTTAGTGGAGTTGTCCTTGAGTGCACCTAAACTTCATCAGCCCAAGATTTTTTATCCTATGGTGTGTGCTTAGTAGTTAGCTACAATCATAGCTATTTTTGGTAAAGTAGGATGGTAGGGTTACAGGTTATTAGCGTGAGATTATTTTGGGAGTAGGAATACATAGTTTGAGGAAGTTGGAAAAAGAATCTTATGTTTGTCATAGTTGTTGTATGTGTGCTCATCGTAGGTCTGGTTACCCATAGGCAGGCAAACCTATTATGTTTAAGCAAAGGGTTGAGTGGAGAAAGTGTTATGAGTGTGGCCAACAAAGTCACATTTAGCGATTTTACCCGCAGAGGAAGAATGGTGTTAGTGAAGTTACGGGTCCATAGCCTATAGACCCAATGCAGAGTAATGGATCAAAGGAGTTAACGATTGTCCCATCATCATCTCCACAAACTGGAGGTATTTTTTTTGTTTATGTTTCTGTTCTCGCATATGTATTAGTTATTTCTTTTGGATTTCCTTTTGAGGGGATTCCACGGTATTTCATACGGTGTCTCTTTTATTAAATCGACGAGGTGCCTGTGGAGCTATGTTATTACTAGATTTGGTTGTTGTGGAATATACTTGGATGTGGGCAACAAGACTTTATTTGTGTGGCATCCATGGCTGATTTTACTTAAATTGATACGATTTCGAGATATATATATATATATATGCATGTATTAATTTATTGATCACTCATTGAATTTTCAAGGACAAAAATTTTTAGAAAAGGAAGATTGTAATAATCCGAATTTTTATAATTATATTTTCATCATATTTTATAATGTGTGTTTGTTGAAGGGTTATTTGAACTGAGTTTGATTGGTTGGGCTAGAGATTGAGTTAGTTTTGACCAAGGTTGGGTAAAAATTTAACAATGATTAGTATAACACTTAACCATTAGTTTTTAAGTGTTGGACTAGTACTATCTGTGTAGACGGAGTCAAGAAGTAACCTCCTTGGTTTAACATATCAACTTCTTTACCTTATTTCTTGGCTTTTGGTCTTTATCCTCACGATTTGAATAATTAAAAATTTCAATTAACGGATTTGAAATTAAATTGTATTGAAATATAAATGAAAGAATTAACTTATCTAATAATACATAAAAATATTCTAATAATTGTGTACTACCAAAGTAGTTGCTTCAATATTTGCAAAAATTGTAGAACAACTATTACCAAAAGTTTCAAATAATTATCTTTTATGATAACTCTGAGGGGTAACTCAATTGGTAAGATTTTGAATTTACTTTTCAGTTGTCACTAGTTCGAGTCTCTTCAGTATCATTGGAGGGTTTACCCAATCGTTAACTCTAGAGATTTCAAGAAATAGTTGAATTGCGTGCAAATTGAACAGTTTTCCTTAAATAGCTAGTATAAAATCCCTTCATTTCATATCCATAAATAAAAAGACAACTTAAACAAATTGTATATACAAGCCTCCCCTGAATATTTAAATAAATATAACTATACCTCATAACATTTGATGATTATATATAATTAATTACACCCCTTTATTAAAATTGATCCCCAACCATTATTATTTCATTTGATATATATTAAAGAAAAATAGTAAGATAATTAAAATATTCACATAATATAACCTATTTAATCTCTTTTAAGAATGTAAAATATTCAAAATGAGTTTAAAAATATATTCTTAATATCTCAGTAATAATCTAAATTTCAACAGTATCACTATAAAAATATTTTTATACTATTTTAAAATTTTTAGAAATTTATGAAATGATTAAAATTGCATGTTATATAAATATTATGATATTACACATACGTACTTTACTTGACGATTGGAGTTCAATATTAATGAGATTTATAAAGTACGAGGAGTCCCTCAAATATTCAAATGATATGGAGTTTACTTATATTTAACCATATGTTTAGACAAAATTCTTGCAATTAAATCATTTTTTAAAATGCATTTAATAGGAATTTAAATTAAAAGCATTTAATTGCCTTCAAGGTAAATAAATCTAATATAATTATGACAATCAATTAATGGTCAAGTTTCCAAAGTGAGTCAATTAAAAATTTAAATATATATCCTTTAGACTCTGAATATTTGTACTACTACATAATTTTTCTCCACTTGACAATAATTTTAATTTATTAAAAAAAATATGAAAGAGGAAAAAATTAATATAAAAATGTAAATATCCTTAACTATCTTTTATACTTTAAAATTAGACAATTATTGTCGTCACTGGCAGACCCACAATGGGATGAGAGGAGGCAAACGCCCCTACTTTTTCGTATTGTCAAATAAAAAAAAATTATTTGATATTTGACACTTTTTACTACATTTTTTTTTCAAATCTTTTATACTCACTACATTTTTTTTTCAAATCTTTTATACTCCTACCAAACGCACAATCTCTTCATCTTATCTCTACACCTCTCTCTCTTTACCTATTTTTGCCATTTTTTTAACTTAGAATATCGGAGTAAGGTAGCACGAATTTCGATTAATTCTTAAAACTCTGAAATTAACGACTGAGTAAATCTTCTACTGCTCTTAAAGAGACCCAAAGTCTTACAAATTAAGTAAACGTCCAAATTCTATTTCTTCCTTTTCATCTTTCATTTTTTCACCCCATTTTCTCACTCTATTTCTCTTTTTCAACTCACTTTTTTTTCTGGTTTACTCTTTTTCAGCCTAGGCAACTTTATATTATTTTTCTCCCACATCTTTATATTTCTTTCTCAATTCAACTTTCTCTCACACACTCTCTCTCAACCAACTAAATTACTAACTATGATCATAATATTTGAGATTAAGTTTGTAGGATTTATTTATTGAAAAAACATTGTCAAATATGTAATCACAATTTTTCAAACAACGAAAAGTAGCAAGGACCACTTGTAAAAGTACTATATTTTAAAAATATGTAACTTTTATTTTTTGTCTACTTTTGGTTATTACTTAAAAATTTTACAATATTAATTTTTATTTAGTTTGACCTCGTTCAGAGAAATTTTGAGTCTACCCTTAATTGTTGTGGTAGCAAAATGCAACTTGGTCTCAAATTTAATTTTTTTCCCTCCTCTTTTCCTTCTTTTCAACCACATTTTTTGGAATTTATTAGGTTATAATTAGTAAAACAGTTCTTGGTTTTGATTACTCTAATCGAAAAAGATTTACATTTAATAAGAATTTTGAGAATATATTGAAATAAAAAAAAAATGTTACCTTCTTTTGCAAGGTATCTATTCCCTCCTCACTAAACATTACATATCTATTATACAAGGAAACTTATTATAAGACATGTATGTGAGGCCTACGAGTAGAATTAGTATGTATATATAAACCCACATGCACAAGGCCACCATTGAAAGCCTTAATCATGAACAGCTCACCCCATCTCCTCCTCGGCCTTGTGGTGTCACTAGCCTTTCTCTTTCTCTCTCCAAGCACTAAAGGGCTCAATCCCAAGAGTGACACTCCTGAGATTCAACACTTAAAACTCAAAATTTTCCACGTGTACGGCCCAGACTCTCCGTTTAGGCCATCAAACATGTCGTGGGAGAAGATGGTGCTTGAAATGCAGTCCAATGATCTGGCTAGACAACGGTATCTGGAGAAATCAACGGCGCCAGTAGGTCCGGGCGGACCGAGCCTGTATATCCCACCATATCTAGTAACGGCTCAGATTGGGACACCAGCCCAGACCTTGTTCATGGGTTTGGATACTGGAAGTGGCCTAACTTACGTGCCTTGCTCGGGGTGTGTAGGGTGCCCTTCAGCAGCCTGGTTCGACCCGGCCAAGTCTACCAGTTATGGGTAAGGTTTGTTAATTCGCATTAAGATTTGTTAATTTGCTAATATATAAATATATATATATATATTCATTTTTTGTTTGTGTTTGCACGCAAATGTTTCAAATTTATGCCCAAATGTGTTTATGCACATTTTATACACGTGTTGAATAATTTGTTTTTCCAAAAATTAGGCCAAATTAAATCAATTTCGAATGAACTTATTCGTGTTGAATAACGCCTGTGTTGTCTCAATTATTTCATGTACTCGGGTCATATTTAGATTAATGTATTCAAATTGGATGGTTGGCCTTTTATGTTTTCGGTTTTAGTCTTACCCGACTATTTTCCACCCAATGGTCATTTTTTTTTTTATTTTTATTTGTTGGTTTTAAGTGTTATATATATATATATTTATTTATTTATTTAAAAAATAAAAAATCTAAAAAATAAGAATTTAATCCACATAATGATGAACACCCTCTCTTGAATTTTTCTAATTTCTTTTATACAAGTGAATAATGTCTAAAAGCTACAAAACTTATAAAAAATCAAATTTCAGTAAAAAAAAATATATATATATATATATATATATAAGACAAAAAAAAAAAAAAAATAAGCCAATTACCTATTATTAAAACTAAACCTTAATTAGTAATATGTTTATGTTCGAATTGTATCGAATATTTTCAGATTGTGTTATGGTATAATAATTAATATACCTCTCTCATCCTTTTCAGGACTCTTAGTTGCGAAGCTTATGAATGCAGTGATGAGGTATACGCACACTGTTTTCATTCATTTAACAAAACATATATATATTATCATCACTTTACACGCATATAATTATTTTAATTTTACCGTTTTCAAGAAAAAAAAATTATTATTATATTTAATTGGCATTTGTTAAGGCCCCAGTAGCACTCATTAAGACCCAATGAAATTATACAACATAATAGAGTCTTACATTTACTCATGTACAATTCTATAAAAGTACTCGTCGTTGACCCTCAATGACTACTTCCGGATCACCTCAAAATAGTACTAGAAAGCCAAGTTTACTCCCACCGCTATGAAATTTCACACCATCCAGCACTTACCTACGTTGCAGTGAGCTCACCTAATTGTTAATGAGATTCTACGTGCAAACAGACAAGTGATGCTAGGTGTGCTGCGACTCATCAAATATCGTATTTTGCGGTGGATCCACTAATTGATAGTTAGATGAGACCTATATATCATCACGTAAGCAAGCTACGAATGATGCGAAACTTCAGAGCGGTGAGAGTAGACTTTATGTAACACTATCCTTTCAAATTATAGGTGTCAGAAATATTTTTTTATATACATGGAGCAAAGATAAGTATGATTGGGTAGGATTAATTGTTCCCACACATTTAACAAAAATTACTTATATATATTTTTAAGTATTATCCCCATTAGTTTTTTTTAACCCTATTATTCCAATTTATTTTTAGAAGTCAAATCATTTTTTATTTTTACAAAGTCCACCTTCTCTGATCATCTTTCTTTTTTTTTTTTTTTTTTTTTGTCAGCAAAAACATTGCTCTTCTCAGATATTTTTTATATTGTTTTGGTGTAGGTCACATCTTTTGCATGGTTAAATTGAATAAATCACTATTGAATTAAAGTACTTCTACTCTCATATTCTGAGCTCTATTCCTATATATCTATATTTACAAATTATTGAGTTTTGCTAAGATATTAATGCACCTTGATAAGACTAACATATATTGATATATATATATATATCCAAAAGTGAATTTTTTCATATTTTATTTACTTTTTAGAATTAAACTTCTTGTGTTTTTTTAGTTTGCCCCACCCACTATATTTTCTATCTCTACACGACTTGTTTATATAGATAGTACAAAATCCGACATGCGGAGAAGCAAACACATGCATGTTCACCTTCAACAAGACGTACTTCGACAACTCGAGCCTAACCCTAAAACTCTCAGTGGACACCTTAACGCTCGGATCCAACCCCACCATCGTCGTCCCCGATTTCAGATTCGGTTGCATTTACAACACCAGCGGTATATATAATTTGCTCCCAAATGGAGTTATCGGTTTTGGTGAAGGATTTATCTCTCTGTTAAACCAAGCAAGCTATCAATCTGCCTTGGCCTACACATTCTCCTACTGTCTTCCCAACTACTTCACTAACTCTAACACCAACTCTTCTTCTCCTACCGGGTCGCTCATACTCGGTCCGGCGGGTCAACCCAGCATCAAGCATCACACCCTGTCGATGGTCAACCCCGTGAGGCCAGCACTTGCTTATGTCAACTTGATCGGAATTATGGTCGGCGATGTATCTGTCAAACTCGATTTTAGGACACTACTGTTCAATCCCGAAACCGGAGGAGGCACCGCTTTTGACTCTGGTAATTAATAATTTTATTTATTTATTTATTTATTTTTAATAATTCTTGTGGCATAATTTTTTATTGCAGTTAGTTAAAATGATAAACTCCCAAGCTTGCTATTTTAATTATACACCTTTTCATAGGAAGTTACGGTAAATTATATACTTATTAGATAAACGGAGGTAGAAATATACAAGAAAATGATATACACGTTGAAATAATATGATAATAATATGATGTAAATTATTGGACTCATTTTCTAACAGTTTCAATTTTTAAGATAATTAGCGACCTAACTGGTTTCAAGAGGTCTTGTGTTTTAATCTTATTATTCTCTCATTCATTGCTATTATGCACTTTATTTACTTGTGTTGATACACCTTATTTGAATTGATTTATTTATCTCCATTTCATGTATAGATTAAGATTACATGTGAGAAAATGTATTGAAATAACTCGATATACATTATTAGGCTTATTTTTTAACGATTTAAACTTTTAAGATAATTAATAATTTAATATGATAAATATATTTTTTTATTAGTTTTTCACAATTCCCATTACTCTTTTTTCCCTAAAGTTATTGTGAAATATAGAAAGTCAATGAAAGATGGCAAATTACTGTAGCCCGAGTAGTTTGGACAAAAAAATATATTTTTTAAATTTAATTAGTCCAATCTAAATTTTTGTAACCGAATATATTTTATTTTTAAATTCTTTATTTATCTTAAATTTTTATAACTTATTTCACTTTATTTTTAAATTTTTATTCAACTCACATGAAAATCAAATATTAGATCCGCTCATGTGTGTATATATATAATATATATCTCTCTCCCTAAAAGAATAACATGCATTGCAGGCACTGATTTCACTAGGCTAGCGGAGCCAGTTTACACTGCCGTGAGAGACGAGTTCAGGAAACAGGTCGGCAGCGAGCTAGCAGTGCCATGGTTGGGCGGCTTTGACACTTGCTACTTCGGTCCCATCAACGCACCAACAATGACCTTCTTATTCTCGGCCATGAACATGACGCTGTACCCAGAAAACATTTTGATCTTCAGCCCCGGAGGCGACAACGCATGCCTTGCCATGATGATAGCCAAACCCGGCAATGACAACTCTGTGCTTAATGTCATAGGAAGCTTCCAGCAGCAAAATCACAGGGTCATTTATGACAACCTTCATAACACCATTAGCGTGGCTCCTGAACATTGTTCATAAAGCTTTGTTTCATAGGTGGATTCGCATAGGTCCCATAATGAACTATCAAAATTAGGGGATGGTTTGTCATATCAATCCGTCCATTGAACCAATCAAACACACACTAAATTTCCATGCTAGTATTGTTCTTGTCAGTTCATAGAGTAAGTGTGCCCTTGTTAAGTATGGATAGTTATTCAGTTTTTTGGTTTTTTTTTTTTTAATAAATATATATATATATTTATTTTTTTATATTTTTAATTTTTTTAAATTATAAAGAACAAAAATATCAAATTAAGAAAAAAAAGTTAAAAATTAACTATTAAAAAATTAATTTTTTTTCTCTTCGTAAGTACAAAAAGTTAATCAATAAAATTTAACATTTTAATAACTAGTTACTAGGTACTTAATAAAAAACTATTTTTTTTTTGTTCCTAAGCTAAGTCTAAAATTTCTTCCTATGCTAGTTAATAAGGTTCCTTGTGCTACAGATCGGATTACTTTTATAATTTGTTTTTAAGTAAATTTTTTATTTAGAATAAGAAAGGGACAAAAAATAAAATAGTGCAGGGACACACCAACGTACAGAATAATAATCTATATATCAAAATCAGGTCATTGATTTGATATTTATGTGCTAGATCAACGGCTATTATTTTACAAATTAGATTAACGGTTACTATTCATTTTTCATTCTCGTGTCTTTGACACAAGTAAATACTAGTAATAATATAAAATCATACATCATAAGAGATTTTTTTTTTTTTTCTTGAGGGGTCATCAAAAGAGAATAATAACAATAAAACTGCACCTGATACTAAATGTGGACTCTAATGCAACAGTGGACACAGAAATAACTAAAATAGTCTGAGCCATCTTTTGTTGTCTTCTATCAACTTAAAATGTCAAAATTTAGTGCTCTTGGCAACACATTTTCATCTAAACAGAAATTCAATTCTGATTTGACACTTGCAATGCTAGAATTTGAATGAATAATGTAATGATTTAAATTTTTGTATTTATTTTAATGTTGTATTTTCGGGTGTATATATATATAGTGCAGTTTATGTGGTAGATTAAGCTAAGTTAGTTTGTTGAGTTGGTTGTGAAGACTCAGAATTTTAATTTCTTGTTTCGGTTATTTTTTTAAATTAATATTTAATTCAATAAAAGAAATTTGAGGTATTTTTGATACTTGAATTTTGTGTGAATTATAAATTTGTGGTTTAATTTTAATTATTAAGATAAGTTATTAATTAAATAAAATATTAATGCTAGACTTATAATAAATAATGAAC
>JAVXUM010000021.1:17976996-17991138 GCA_035590655.1 Pouteria glomerata | reverse complement strand
ACCCCTAACTACAAACTAATTACATGAGTGAATGTAAATAACCTACTAATTATACATAATTACAGTTATACCCATAAGTTAACAGTATGGGATCACCATCTTATGCAAGTTCTCCCCAGTCATATCTCTCATGCACAAAAGATCATTTCATAATCAAATTAACTACTTCCTCTTGGGCCAACAAGCCTTTTAACACAATTTTCTTCTCTTATTCTGAACACCAAGTGACGAACTTCCTATTGCAGAAACTATTGACTCTCACACCAAGAATAGGCACTTCTCACTGCACACCTGATAAGTTTTGTGATTTCTTCCCCCTTTCTGAGGAAAGGATGAATATATATATATGTTTCATATACCCTTCATATATTGCTTCTCTTACTTATAACAACAAGAACCTTCTACAACAGATTATTAAGTCACCAATTGTCCCAAAAGCTTAAGCTATTAAGAAATGGCCCCAATAATGTATATCAGGCTATTTCAACACTCCTACTCACATGCAAACCCCAATTTGCACGTGGAGTAGAGACAAGCAAACTAAATAAACTAAGGTGCACAATAATAAATGGGGGATAACAAGATTCGGACCCAGGATCTCCTAGAACCAATGCTCTGATACCATGTTAAAGAATAGAATTAGAAAATCCTCTCTAGCATTATATTTATAATTAGAGATTACAACTATGCAAGGAAATTACAATCGACAAGAAAGGAAATTACAATAAATCAAAATCAATCAAATCAACCAATCAGCCCTAATTATTCTGGAATATTTTGACACAGATAATGCAAGTGCTAACCAAAATCAGGCACTTTGGCGAATCACCTGATAGGCTCTACAACCCACTTCTCACAAAGTCATGAACCCAACATTGATGGAAACTAATCATCAGATTGAGTTATCAAGAAAACTAGAATCATCTATTATGTAGCCAGCCAATACATAGGAAAATGTAGCATGGAATCAAAAACCTTTCCACATGAGCTTCTCAAGTTAATGAACAATATCTATGCTCTTCGCACATCCCTAAAAAACAAAAAAATAATAATAATAAAAAGAAAAAGAAAAAAAATCGAAGAAATGTTTTATATCTAGAACATTTTGCATACAACTCAAAATTTAACAGAGGTACAGAGGGTTTTGAAAAGGGTAATTTCAGTTTGATTATAATTAGTTGAATTGTTGATTATTCTCCCTCGGTTACACCAAGGATTGGGACTTTTGTGTTGAGCAAGATCACATTGTTAGCAAGGCCTGATACGACAGTTTCAGAAGAGAGGTGTGGAATGGTTGTGGGTTTGAAGGAGAGAGCAATAAGGTGAAATCAATGCAATCAATGAAGCTCAATGGGTCACGTTCAAAGCCAGTCAGTAGTTATAAAATGGTAAAGCTCCTCAAAAGTTTCCAGCATTGGCCTGACACCTGAGCTTGACAATTTCGATTTGTTGTTCAAATGCCATCAACAAATAAGATGAAGTGGGGTGGCAGTGTGGCGCTTGGCCTGATAAATTTCTCCTCTCCCATCCCCATTTTTATTTTTGAAGATTTATAGTGAAAGTTGGAAATTTCAAATCAGTCTCCAACAAAATTCCCTTTCCATTGTTTTTCCACAACAACCAAATGCAAGACAGTGACTTTTGCCTTTCTACGTAAATCCGGGTACCAAACATTGGGTTAAAGGCTTGAGAATGATTGAAGTTGGTCAATATAGTCAGCCAAACATACACATATAATATTCTTGTACTAATGCTCATATCAATGCAACAATTAATTAAAACAATATGATATAACAGATGTTGATTAGCACGTATTGGACAATTTCACAGCAAAGCAATGTGAGTGTGTGACCTAGGGTTACAATATTGAGAGTTTACATTGGCGAATATTCAACCATATGAGATATATACAACTCATAGCACCCATACTGTCATCCTTCATTGTTACTCTATACGGTCTATTAGTGGAGAAAACAAGCACATGCTTGGGTTGTTAAAAGCAAATTAAAGTAATATTGAGGAGGTTGGGAGGGAAACCATATGTTCCATGTTTTTGTCGATAGGCGTAATATTGCGGAAGTTGGTAAATTGGCAGTGTTGAGAAAAAACTAAAATCAACAATAATCCACATACCAATACACAAGTTCGCAGTATCTTTGTGTAAATTTGCATCAAATATGTGCTATGGAAAATTAAAGTGAGAACTTTCCTTGATGAATACTTGTTTGATGAGTTTTAGAAAAGTAGACTATAAATCGTATCCTTTCACCCAAGGATTAAAATTTTATTTATATAGATTGTTTAGATTAGCACAAAAATGTTTAGCAAATATTTAACAAATGTATTGGAAGTAGTAAAAAAATACAAAAATCTATAAACGTATTTAGAAGTATAAATTGAAATCTGTTTAAATGCACAACGTCTAATATGAATTAAACAACCATTTTTTTTTGGTATGTTATGTCTTATTTTGGTTTATTTCAATGTGCTTCAATGGAAGCATTAAAATATTATTCCACTTTGTTTCAATCTCTTGGAAAATAACATTTCAACCATTTCCTTGAAATGAAACAATATTTTATTCCTTGCCTTCACCAGAAAATCAAAACTAATTCAAATCTTGCATGATACTCACAAATCCACTTCAATTAAGCAAAAGAATACCAATGAAATTTGGTAAAAATGGAAACTACATCCCACTCCTACCAACCTTTCACTCTTCACAGCATTAGATCAAGCTTAGAAGTTTAATTTTGGAGGGTTGAAACACTGAAACAGAAAAGCCTTCCAAAACTCATCAAACTAACTAGTAATTATAATGCATATGAATTATACAACTAAACAGGGTCGGACAAATATTAGTAGAGGCCCAAGGCGAATTTAATGACTGGCCTTTTTTTATAGGAGTAACATAAATTTTCAATATTATATAAAATTTTGTTTAAACTTAATTCTTTTAGCCGTTTGAGACATATAATTACTTATTAAATTTTAGTATAGCTCTTTAAACAATAGTTGAGATTGATTTGTTAACAACTATTATATAATTAATTTGACACCAATAATCGTTAAATACATTTTCTAATTGTGCACATCACTTTTAGAATTAAAGATGAGCGAGAATACCTTATCATTGGTGAAAATTAAAAAAAAAAAATAGAGTCCATTTAAATTAATTTTTTTAATATACATATTATAGATACTCTTACAAGTTATTGTTTCTATGAATTAAAATAAATTTCAAAACTACTTGAGATTAAGATAAGTATTGAAATTAAGGAGAGGATAAAATTAAAATTAACAAATATACATCCATATTTCATTTTTTTAAATTTAGAGCCTTCTTATTGGATAGAAGAATTGGACGACTGTCTAAATTACTTGCGTGCCATTTGGTATTTCTGTTTTGAGCCCATTTTCTATTTTCCATTTTTTGAAAACAAAGAAAATAACTCAAAACGCATTTGATCACTTATGTTTTCAAAATTTGCTTTAGAAAATAGAAAATGAGTTTACACATGAAATGCAAAATGATAAAAAATTATTTTGAACGTTTTCAACCCAAAACAAGAAAAATCTCAAAATGAGAAAAACAGAAAATATCAAACCAAATGGGTTTTTCTGTTTTTCTGTTTTTCTTTTTTTAGGATTTTCAAAACATAAAACTCATAAAACGGAAAATAGAAAACAAAAAATAGAAATAGAAACCAAATGACACCTTAGTGCTTCAGCCAGCCCTACAACTAAAATAGCAACCCAATTCTCATATGGTGAAGGTTAATGATGCTGGAAATGGAGGAAAATTTAGTTCCTCTCCCTGCCTAAAATCATGACAACAAGATCACCCTCCAGCTTCAACAAAGCAAGGTTTGACATTTCGTCAATCATTACATAACAGAATTAGTTTAGCCTATATCAAAACACTCCAAAATAAGTCCATATCAGTGAGACACGAATGCAAAATTTTTTATCACATTTTTTGAAGGCCACAATTGGGATGGGGATATTTAAGTTGTTTTGCAATTTCAAAAACTATTTTTGATAAAAACATTGAAATTACCAAAATATGTTGCAGAAAAAAAATATATATATATATAGACAACCACGTGTGCGCGCACACATATATATCCACAATGTTTTATCCAGTAATCAAAACTCCGAGAGGCGTCTTTGTTTGTATCATCTATTGCTATATTTTTGTATTGAATAATATTAAGTCATAATTGAAATTTTGAATTAGTGTTATTTTATCAACATTTTTAATGGTCTCTCTATAGAACAAAAAAATGTATAATGTTTCTTTTCTATAAAAAGACCATAAATGTTTTTTGTTTCCTAAGAGAACCCATGAAACATGGGGAGAACAATAATTTTCATGTTGCTATAAAATCCAGTTAAACACTAAAATACAACATAATCCATAAAGATAGTAAGCTGTTCAGTTAATTTATTATTAGCATTCCATATATTTATTTATATGAATTTTAATTTAGAAGTACAACACAATATACCAAAACAGTAAGCTGTTTAATTAATTTATATTACATTAAACTTTATATACGGATTTTAATTTGCACTTCTAAATATTTCCTTGTATTTCCATTTTTTTTTTCCATTTGTAAAAAATTTCAGAAACATTTTCTACAGGTTTCTGGAATTCAATAGAACTTGTTCAAATGAAATTTTGATCCTTGGTATCTGCTTTCATTTTTTTTTCTTTTCTTCTTTTCAAAATCATGACTCACATCTACATACTGCGCTTGTGCTTCACGGGTTAGCTAAAAACAATTAGGCCATTATAATGACGAGAACGAAAACTACAACTATAAATAGTTGTGATATGTGTTAGATTGTCACACTATGAGTTGTTTACAGGTTCTTTCCTTTTCTCTTATTCATTTTTTCCTACATCTTAAGTACAGAAATTCTAAACCCTCTAAAAGCAACTTCAAAGCAAAATCTACCACTTCAAAGCACAAAACTTGGGTGTATTGAAAAACCTGTGCCAGAGACTCGAATACATGTCTAGTTGCAGGTATGCGTCTAAGTATTGAATTCATTGTTGTGCTCAATGACATAGAAACATGGTAAAATATCAATATTTCTTAATGTACTTCTTTTACTTTATTGGATAAATGATGTTTGGAGCAACAATAAGATCTACCCACCGCTACTTGACGTCGTGGGTTCAAAATTCAAAAATAGTTTCTCCAATAACTGAAATAAGACTCTGTATATAGCCTCTCCCCAGATCAAACATAGGCAGAAGACATTGTGTACTGGGCCACTCTTTTATAAGATGCTATGGAACATTTCAAACTAATATAGGAGTTCTATATATTATATGATAAAATCAAATTATTAAAACAGATTGTCAAGTGAACGTCCTATTAGATATGTGAAACACATAGCCAACACCTTTATCCAAACATGAAGTGTCCGATTCAAGTTGTACCTCTAGAAAAGCCAACGCAACATGCTTAAAATGTAAAAGGTTGTTTGGTTCACTATTTTTATTTTACTGAAGTTACAATTGCAAAGCTGGCCAAAATCTACTTGATTTATGATGAATATATTATCGAAGGATTTGATCTACCCTTCCTGTCTTTAGGTCCTCATTACTCAACATAACGAACGTCAAGGTAAACATTTCTACTTTGATTTTTAATGATCTGTTCCCCTTGCTTACCATTTACCAACCCAAAGATATCATATGATCCATTGCAACCTATATTCCGACGCCCAACCCCAACCATAAACCAAAAAAAAAAAAAATTATTCAGAGTGGTATACAGATTTTCAGTCATACTTTTACCATTAAAAAAAATAATGAATTAAAAGTATACAATGATATCAATCTCAATATGATAATCTTCTGGGTCAATCTCCATAGGATGACCCTCTAGGTCACCCCATTTGGCAATGAAATTGTCAGAAATGTTCTAATAAAGACTTTTCATCTATGCCATTATAATAATAAAAGGGGAAGGGTTGGTGAGTCCTAGCAAAGCCACCTAATGATGTCAGTAAGAAGATTGTCAGATATAATAAAATCATTAAAGAAGACTCTTATTTCAAAAATATAGAATCGCAAATAAGACAAATCAACCTTGACTTTTGTTTTCATTTACGTACCTCCCACCCAAAAAACCCAAAAAAAAAGGAAATCAGCGCAAGGATTCTTTCCCACCCAAATCATATCAACCTCATACCTTAAATGCCGCACTCACATTAGTACATCGCATATTATGCACTCATTCGTAGGGCTTGGGCACAATTGGCTAAAGCCTAAAAGTTTCCTAGTCACCTAAGATGAGGATTCCAACATGAGAGATGAGAATTCCAACATGAGGACCACAAGCACAAACTAAGAACAAAGCAATTTCTTGCATCCTTGAATAGTTAAAAAACTTGAGTAGATAAGGGAAGACAAGTGATCCATTGCAAGACTTCCTATACTTTCTATAAGGGAAGACAAGTGAATGGTCAAGACACGTTGACATATACAAGAATTGTGGCATGAAAGTGAACACTCAACCATCACTGAAGCCGAAAAGAAAAAAATATATATATATTCATTACTAACTACAATTAGAAAAACAGATCTCTAAAAAAGAAGGAATCAACAGAATAACAACGTGGTAGCAAACAGCAGCAGCAGCCACGAATTATTTATTTACTATAACAACATTTAGCAGTAGCAGTAAATAAGCCCGGATGGAGATCCTAAAACATATCATTTGTCAAATCCTGTATGTGATGTGAAAATGTGGACTTCAAATCAAAAGCTGCAAACTTCTACACACCATATTTTGTTAGTTTAAACCTTATCATGTTAGCAACCTAGAAAAAAAATAATAATCAAGTTCTGAAGATGAAATAACAAAATTTTGAAAGTTTAGTCATTAACAGGCATAAAAGAACATTGGTCCTACTCGAGGTGTGACGAAGTGGTAACATTGAACAACAAAGTACCCATCATATAAGCAGCTTATAACTAAAAATTGTTTTAGAAAACATAAATCAAACCTCGGCTCTTTGACATCCGGTTTAAGCTGCACATGTTGTCCCCTGTCTAACGGAATCACCTTTATAACTTCATTTGCCAATACACGAGCTTCTCCAGTACAAAATGATACAATCAAATTGTCCCTGTCCAGCACACTTTGCACAAAACCAACACTCTTATGTTTCGCACCTTGCCACCCAAAAGTGGGAGTCATGACACTTCTTTTAAATTTCACCCAGTCCCCAACTTGATAACTGAATACCATTTAAGAGAACAAAAACAGAAACAGAAATTAAAATAAATCCCAGTCGCAATTAAGAAGGCACTCTAAATATAAAACAAATGATGAAATGAAGCTGTGGGTACACAATAATAACTTTTTCCTCACATTGTAGGAGACAAATGAACTCCCTTATTCGTAAGAGCCTCCATCAAATCTTCGGAAATCCATTCACGGGGCAGGGCCTCCAGAATATCACGTAATGTCTTACCACTGGAGAACAATTATTAATACATGACATTGCAAAATCTAACGTCACATCTAAGAACAGTATTGGAGTTAACTTATCCATAGGAGAAGATATGGTTCTCTTGACAACACAAGTCAAAGCAGACAAATATACAATTGTACTAGTTGGTTCTTGCCTGTGATTCCTAACTTCAACAGCAGCATCAGGATACCTAAGCATCACAATGATCCAGTCAAGATTCTCCCGTATCATTTTTGCTGCTTCAGCTGCAATATGAAAAGCATTGTCACCTTCATCATCCTGCAATAGTGACCAAACAATTTATACGTAAGTGGAAAGCAAAAGAAAGAATCTGCTAAACAGCTGGCACATAAAGAAATTTAAGATGGATGCTAAAATTGTGAATCACAATTGTCGGATAAACAGAAAATCTGATCT
This sequence comes from Pouteria glomerata, assembly GCA_035590655.1. Classification (NCBI taxonomy): domain Eukaryota; kingdom Viridiplantae; phylum Streptophyta; class Magnoliopsida; order Ericales; family Sapotaceae; genus Pouteria; species Pouteria glomerata. The sequence goes on along the minus strand of JAVXUM010000021.1, from coordinate 17,983,221 downwards.
TTTGCTGAGCAGCACAAGGAAATATCCTTTTGAGCTAAAAGAACTGTGTAGAATTTTCACATCTTTTTTTCTCTCAACATGAACAGAATATTACCCAACAGAAGTACAATATGGACTGACAAGGTATCCCCGAGAAAATTATTTTATGGTAATACAAGTTGCAGATAGAATTGCATGACTAGACAACCATTTAGAAGACATGTAACAAATAGAAAAGTTGACAATGACCTATTAACCCAAGAACTTAACATTTACTAAAAATTCTATTATTCTACATAATGCAATTTTCACGTTACACCATACAGGCATACACTTAAAAAGAACAATCAAAATGCTTGATAATATAGAGCATATCTAGCATGTTTCAGATGTATTTTTCTACCCTGCTGGGCAAAAAAAATATATAAAAACTGTTGTGCATAGCTGGCTACCACAACATTTTAGAGAAAATTAGTTCAATAGTACAAGGCCTAGATGGGATACCCATGCCCCTCGATGTTGACAACCTCAAATACAACTCCAAGGTATATTCCCTTTTGAGGGAAGCTTTGTCAGCACAAAGTTAAAATTCATAATTTTCCTGTCTTCTCACAGCATTTGGGTTAGAACTGAATTGAACCTAGAACGAGTCAAAATTTTACGAGCTTAGAAAGATTTATAATTTATGGAAATCTATCTCTCTCTCTCTCTCTCTCTCTCTCTCATGGAGAGCGAAGATGATGATCAATCTCCCTATGGAGCTCAAAATCCAGCATGTTATACTAATATGGATTGGGTTACATGCTAAGGTTATACATACATCACATCATTGGCTAACATGACAATTTCAGAATTCAGAGACACCAAGTTTGACAGGCACAAGGTCAAAACTCTGCCTCTGTACCAGAATAAAGCAGTGATGCTGAAGATGGTTTCAATATCCTCAAGGAACTCAAACTCAAGCACATGTTACTGATTCGCAACTTATCAGCTAAGTTAGTTAGCATCTTCAAAATCAATCTAATATATTCAAGATATTTAGCAATTCTCTCCAGCTTAGCATAAACCATCATATACAACAAGTTCACCCTAAGTTTTTTAAATCCTTACATAAAATCTTTAAACATCCTCAAGAGACCGAAGCTAGAAACACAGGAATGTCCCTATGTATCTGTATAAACTAAATCAAAGGAATAAGTTTGACAACCAAAACCAAAACTCAAAAAGAGCTATGTTGATGCTTACTGATAAGCTTAATTCTCTAGAATTGATTTGGGCTCCAAGTAGGAAGAGCTAACTTCAATTTATTTAGCTACGGATGTCCTAAGCAGAAATGCAGTAAGAGTGGAGAGACTGTAGCACTATAGGATGTAGACAAGCTGGCATGATCTAGGTAGTCTGGTCCATCTTTCTCATGTAGCAAAACAATCACACTTTTGGTCTTAAAGTTCTGAAAAACACACAAGATAAGAGAAAAGTTCACACTACAATGCAAGGATTTTGGTCAATTGACTGATACATAATAAATTAAATGAAAAATTAGACACAAACTCTACGAGGCAATAGACAATAAAATATGTGGTACATGCAATTGTAACTTAATTAACTAACGTAGCAGTAGAACTAAGGGATAAGTAGCACACAGAGTCTCAATGAGTTCAGTAATTTGAGCATTAAGTATCTAATCAAAACCAAAGACCTGGGGTTGAATCCACTGGAGAATGATGAAGTGGAGGAGCAGCACTATTTGTCACATGATTAGTATGATATGGTCAACCACACTAAGCCCAACAATATGGCTCAATGTGATTAGTATCACCATAATGAGCATACTTGCAATCTCCATGCCCTTGCAAACAACAACCACAACCTCACATACCTAGTATGATATGGTTAACAAGACTAAGCCCAACAATAAGGCTCAATGTGATTAGTACCACCACAATAAGTACACTTGCAATCTCCATGCCCTTGCGAACAACAAAAAACACGAGACAAGAACCACCTCAAAAGGAATGAATCGAACAATCACCACGTCCTTGTGTACTACCACAAAAGTTGCACCACCCACTTTGAAACTAAGGCAGCAGACGCTAGGAGAGGATTATGGAAGCCAAGTACTACTTTCTGTTGGCCTAAGGAGGACCTCAATAAGCAAATGTAAGCATTAGCAATTGTGAGGTCCTGTTGGCTAGAGTATGATCTTAAAATGAAAAACTTAATTAAGCAGCGAAAGTAATGTCCTAATATCTACGCTGCTAAGCTAGATCTATAGGAAGGAGGCGATATTGCAATAATTGATCCCATAAATTCCTGAGGGTAATGTAATAATCAAATGGAGGCCTGCCATCCTACTTAGTTGCAAAGATCTGTTTATATAATTAAAATACCTAAGATACATTACTCTGTTGTGAGAACAAGTTAGCAAAAGATTCCCAAGTTTTCTCAGAAGAGTCACAAAATTCAACAAAAGTAGCAATGTGAGGTTCCAAACTAGGCCATAGCTATCCCGTAACCACTGAATCCTCACTGAGCCAATTCTCATAAGAAGTATCACGGGATTTTGGAGAAATCGGTTAGATATTTCAATTTCTTCTAATCACAAAGATAGACCTTCACCACATGAGCTCGGTCTAAGTAATTTAATCCATTCAACCTTTTTGAAGTAATCAGCCAAGGTAAATCATTAGAAAATATTGGTTAGATCCAATTATGATAGAAGAATAATCCAACAAAACAAGTGCAGAAACTGACAGAACTATAGACGAGCCTTAATCAAACTTAGAGATTACAAGTAACAATCAAGTAAGGTTGGATCAAGCCAAAACATTCAATTACAAATGAAACGAACAAATAAAAATGGAATAGGCTTCAAAATTAAATCATTGCAAAGCAAGAAAACATGAAATGGAAAACCTGGACGTTAAACCAAATAATATGATTTAAGATAATATCATTCCAAAGCAGGAAAAGACAAAAAAAAACAGATCTAGACTTCCAAGCAAGTCATTCCAAAGCACGAACAGGGAAGAAAATAGGACTCAAGTTCATAAATCACTGCTGGACATTAGATGGAGGCCCAAAGATCATTGGTGATAATTCATACAGGTGGAGAATTGTATGGTGACCCCATTGAAGTAGACTGCAAGTCAAATGAAACACGTGCCGATGTGAGTGGCAATAATTCATACACATGCCCAACAAGTTTAGCTGCACACAGGGGTGGAAACAAGCCAAATTAGGCCAAGCCTAAACTTGCTCGAGCTCGGCCCGAGCTTTTTTATACCAGGTAGAGTTCAATTTGAACTTTTATATAGGCTCTAGTCAATAAAGAAGAATTTAGGTATAAGCTCGGCTCGCAAATAGCTCGATTAAATCAAAACGATGCCGTTTTAGTTTAAAATATAATAAATAAAATATTATAAAAATATAATTAAAAATACTATTAAAAATATATAAAAAAAATATTATTAAATATATATTATTTTATCGAGCCTGCTTGTAAACTTTCAAGTTGAGTTTTTCTAGACTCGAGCTCGAGCTCGAATTTAAACGAACCACAAATCAAGATCAATTCGGGCTCGTTTCAGTCACAAGCCAAGCTTTTTTCGAGCCAAGCTCAAATATCTTGATTCATTTCCACCCCTATCCGCACATGCAATGTGTCGGAAAGTTTCAAACAACAAGATTTCTTAGGCTTAGCTTAGTGACTCACAACCCTCCGTTGATCTCCCCAATTGAGTGGATCCACCATCAAAACCGATGCCTCCCTGCTTGAAGCCCAATCAATCTCAAACCTTAGAATAGTAACATAACTTTGAAAACATTTTCCCTTTCCCATTAGTCCAACGTCTAGCCTTCTCATTTGGGATAATGTCAATCGTGGTTGAGCCACGCTGTCCCCTATCCATTTCTCCAGCACCATTCATGCACTATATTATTCGTTTCATATAATTATTATATCACATCACCTATTCTTTTGAATGAAGTCAGAACGCCTTTGCTACAATATTAGTATGGCATTTTTGAACATTGTTGACTAACCCTAGTCCATCATGTTACTAATAAGATTTAAGGTTAAGAGAGAATGGATACAAAAAATAAACCTCGTAAACTTTTTCGCTTATCCCCTCTCATTTTTTATATTTACCTGCTTTAATTTCAACTTGCTATAAGACCGAAAACCCTAAGTCTACAGTTGGGAAGTCTCGGAACACATTCATCAGGCAACAAATAAGCACCACTGGAAGTCCCATCGTGAGCTGCTAAGCAAAGCCTAAGAAACCTTGTTATCAATCAAGTTGTGAAGGGTGCAGATAACTAAGCAATCTTCCAGAAGAGTCCATCGGGGTGTAATAAGGGCAACAGAGTTCTGAGCCAAGTAATGGCCTGTAATGAACGTGAGCCAACTCACAAGGGAGTTATGAAAAGTAACTAAGGCATGCATCAGAATTCTATGGCCTTAGTTAACAATTTTGAGCGTCTAATGGAAGGAGATTTGATACAGCTCATGGAAGATCAATATAGGGTGGGCCAAATATGTAGTTGGGTCTATCCAAGCAAGGAACTTGGGCTTCAAAAAGGTGGGCAAGCTCAAGTCCGGAGGCCAAAGTCTTTTCTGTATGGGTCAAAGCCTATTAACAGCCAGTTCACGTATGCCTTTAAAACTGAAGAAGAACAGTGAGCACCAATAGATGGGATGTTTAGACACTGGGTTGAGTCAACCTTCCCCCTCTTATTCTTCTTCCCATTTCTCTTTGTTCAACTCTGGGGGAGAATTTTCATATTTTTCTTAAAGCTTTGAAGAAAAGGACACAATGGTTCCATTTTATAGAAAGGCCAGTGCAGATTTTGAAGTGCTCTCCAGTTTTTCTTTAGCCTCAGAATCACAAGTTGGCATCTTGAAGAATGGGAAAGAAAGGATGTATTGGATCATAGGAAGGAAGACAGCAGGAAAGGAGACGGCAAAAGGCATTAAAAACAATTAATGCAGAGAACAACCTTTTAGATTGCCATCCTATTGCAAGTCATGATCCTGCTTCTGGATGTATGAAGGATGAACCTACTTTCCTTGCAGGAGATGCAAGATGATTAGAACCAGGTTTCAGAATGGATTTTGAAGAGGATGAAGTCTTTCAGAAAGTGCCTTGGGATTTCATGTGAATGTTTTTAAGAGGGTAATACAGGTTTGTTTCCTTCTATTAAGGAGAGATGGAGAAACAAGACAGTAAAACAATCAGCATCAAAAAGGAAGAAACAAAAGTCACAGAGAGAATGTTTGATAAATTATGACAAAGTCGCAGAAAGAACGTTTGAAAGGAGCAGGGTGGGGAGGGAAGGAAAGGCGACAGATTTCTTAGACTAATAAATGAAGTTAAAAATTCTTAGTTAGAATGCAAGATGTGTTAATGAAGGGGATAAGAAAGCAATCATCAAAACAATTCTGGAGAAGGGAAACCTGATGTAGTATGTTTTCAGGAAACAAATATAGGAACTCTGGATAATTTTGGGATGAGAGCTCTTTGTATCAATTTTGTTCACAGGGAAGCTTCCCTGTATCTATTTTTTCATATGTTGAGGATAACTTTCGATTATTCTTTATTGGGAGTTTATGGACCTCTTGAACATAGCAAAAGACAGTCTTTTTGGGAAGGTTTGCACAATGTGTCTTAAACATTGAAAATACTGCAATATTCTTTAAAGAAATTACCAAGAACCCTGCTTAAGTCTCATCAACCAACTACCATCTCTTGTAATTCCTACGCCAATAAGAATACATCAGCTTAGCATCATGAAGAGGGACAGGCATGTAAATGTGTATAGTCATTTTCTTCCATCTCCCGACCCTCCCGTGCAGATAAATAAATACATCCAACTATCTTTACAACTACTTATTTTGTTGATGAGTAAAATTTGATTCAAGAAAGTCAACAAAGGAAATGCAAACCATAAGCAAAGAAAGGGGATGGAAATCAGAAAGTTAGGGGCCGTTTAGTAACATTGTCATTTTTCTATTTTTGTTTTTTTGTTGTTATTTTCTGTTTTGTATTTTCTGTTGCCGTTTTCTTTTCTGAAATAAAAACTGAAACAGCGTTTGGTAACATAATTTTGTTTACAATTATTATTTTTCTATTTTTAGAAAATATTTAATTATATTATACTATATTATATTATATTATTAATATATTATGTTATATTGTAATTAAATTATTATATTATATTTTTTATATTATATATTATATTTTA
>JAVXUM010000021.1:17961432-17976896 GCA_035590655.1 Pouteria glomerata | reverse complement strand
TAACGCTTCGTTGTGCATATTCAACTTCCTTAAACCAGCCCCCCCTTCATTCCGAGGCCTACAAACCATCCTCCAATGATTATTTTCCTTAAATATTATGTAGCACAGACAAAAATAAAACATCAACAAGCACCAATGCAGACTTCAGGAAGGCTTACTATCACGCAAAAAAAATGAAATGAAATCTACTCAAGTAAACATTTGCATATATAATAACAATATTAGATACATAGATAGAGCAAAAACCTGCACATTGCAATCTGCCCCAGCAGATAAAAGCAATCCAACACATGATTTTGCACCTCTGGCCAATGCCACATGAAGAGGTATTGTATTATGCACATTCCTTATATTCACGTCAACTCCAGCATCAAGGATGATCTGCGCACAAATTTGCAATATGATAACTAAATTCGATATAAATCAAATAAAAAAAAAAAGAAATTAATAAACAAGAATGTTCTACAGGTTTTGAACGTTGAATTCAAACCAAATGCAATTAAACACATGATTAAACTAAGTACAGTAACAGTTATGCAAGTATAACAAGCACTGGGAAAGCTGTTTAGCTTACTTTGACCAACTCCACGTCATTGGCCATAGCAGCAGCATGCAGCACAGTTCGACCGTGCTGGGCATCTTGGGCTTTTGGATCTGCTCCAGCAGCAAGCAGGGTTTGCACCAATTCTCGCCCCTCTACAAGAAAATCAATTAGTGAAATTAGTGAAAAAGAGAAGAATTATACAACAAAATTTGGAAAAAAAATAACTAAAAGAGAAAAGAGAAAGGAAAAAAATAAGGACGAAAAAGTAAATCCATCATCATACAAATTAAAAACATTCATTAAAATATAAATGTAGTTCTATTCAATAAAAATTAAACAAACCCAAATACTTTAAGATCCAATTATTACCAGCTTCATGGTCTTTCTTTAAGGCAGCTGCCATACACAATGCAGTGCCAACTGGGCTTGTTATGTCAATAGCGATGGCAATCTCCTCGAGGGGTGCAAGTTCCACCCACCTTCTGACAACAGTCACATTCCACGTTGCTACACACAAGTGTAGAGGTCTGCAATCAAAATGCAAAACACCTTACAATCATAAAGACCAAACTACAAGAATGCATATTGAGGGAAATCTATTAGGACCTAATAGAATAACTACCTAAGGTTAAATACGACATAAATTGAACTTGTTGCTATTACATAAACATTTATAGGCTCCTCAAGATGACATAGCTCCCACCGATGCTAGGGCTCTAGGGTTGTGGCTCCAAAGGACAAATTGCAAGACCATTCTAGACCAATGTACAAGGAAACAAAATTAATACTATCAATAGTACACATGATGGACAAACCATAACAACAATTCAGTCCACAAAAATCCAAAACAACAAGTTACGCCATGACAAATGCCCGATGCATGCAAATGTTTGTGCCTAACACACATGTTGTCCGCACTTCTTAGGTAGTTACTTCCATAGTAATGCAAGCAATAGGGACATGCCCGCAACTATGGCAGCACTTTTGTGGTTTTGCGGAATGCTTGGAAGGAAAGGTACAACCGTAAATAAATTAAAAAAAAAACTGCTCCACAGGCCAAAGGAAACAATGCCAAAACAATTTTTATAAGCTACAAAATTTTATTAAAAAAAAAAAAAAAGGAAGAAACAATCCATGATCAAGGGGCAAGAAATCCCAAAAAATATAAATGGAACTAGCAACTTCAAAACGCAAGCCCGTTTCCTTAGGTTGGAAAAAGGGTAAATAGCGAAATCAAGGAGAATAGAAACCCAGAAAGAAAAGAGGAAATTTATCCTCTCGCAAATGCTATTAACATCTTCCATTTATTCCCAAACACCCTTGTGTTTCTTTCTTTCAAAAATCAATATAATTATTGATCTCATAGAATTACCCCATGCTTTTCTATTTGCAACGTCTGTGTTTTTTAGGAAAATTTTCAGCACACTTCTCTAACAATTTATCCCTCTCCAAACTAAGGTTTTCTCTTTCCTTTTTTGGATAAGTACAGACCCATTTGATAAACTTTTTGTGCTTTGTTCTCTTGTCTTTATTTTTAGAATTTTAATACTAAGAAAAGTTAGGAAATGTTTTTGCTACCATTTTTTAAGCAATTTCAATGATTTTGGTAAAAATGAAAACAATATATACATATATATTCTTTCACTTATTTTCAAAGCACGTTTTCAAATTTTTTTTACTCACACTATAAGTTCCGCCACGTTTTCAATTTTTTCTTACTCACACTATAAGTACCGCCACCTCCACTATCACCCACAGCCACTCCCCCCTAGCATCCTCGCCACCATTACCCACCCACTATGACCATATACCACCACTATCAGTCCATCACCATTCCAAAACAATGCCACCACACTCAACTCCTGTCACTTCATACTACTTCCATAATAATAATTGAATTTTACAACATTTGTAAAACATTGAACATTTATCTGTTTTTATTTATCTATTTATTGTTTTGTAAGAATTAAAAACTGAAAATTGAAAGTATCACCAAACACCATCTAAAAGAGTATCTACTGATACAAAACGACAACAAAAAGGACGATACATCTACACACAAGTTGTGCGCAAAGAGAACCATATCTAATTACCAAACTAAGCTAATAACAATCTCCATCAAAAAACTTGCGATCTTTCATTAATACCCGTAAAACTTTAAGTCATATAAATATCCTCAGCCAGAAGCCCAGGCACAGGCAGCTTTGTTTTAAGTTATCTAGTAATCTACTACATCATTAAGTCAGTGGATTATGCTTCAGCAAGAAATTGATCTGAAATTTAGAACTAGTGTTTTTTTTTCTTCCCCTTTCTTCTAATTGATCAATCAACAATGGAAACCATAAAGCAAACAACTGTTTTCAAAATTTTCATATAATTGATAGGTCAACAGAACATAAGCATTAATGGGAGTTTATTTGGACTAAATGTGTTGGGGGGGCGGGGGGAGGAAAAAGAAGTATTTGTGCTTACGTCAAATTTTTTGAATTCACGATAGCCATTGATCTACAACCCCCATGTTCCAATATGACAACCGCACACTCTGTATATTTTTTGGCAACTGCTCTGTGTAGTACGGATTCACCTTCATCATCCACCGCATTAGGATCAGCACCAGCCAAAAGTAACTCCTATTGTCATCAACAAAGATGTCCAAGAGGAAACTTAAATGAAAGAGACGAGAAAAAGAAGCATGCATGAAACACTTTTGGCACAACTTTGAGATTTAACCTTGCCATAATATTTCATTATTTTATGCTCCATTTGTTTTATTGAAAAATGGATCACCATGAGAAATATTCACAGTGAAAAAAAAAGTTTTCCTCAAACAAATTAGTTGTTTGGTAATAAAATCAAATATTTATCTAGAATTTTTTAATGAAATATTGAAATGAACTATATAATCATGTAGAATACAAACCGACAAATATAGACAGAAAAGAGAGATGACCCATCACATGTTCGGAGTTCCAAAATAAACATTGAATTCTATTCAAAATAGTTTCTAACTAGACGTTAAATCCTAATCAAACTCTTAATTTTATAGATTAATTGATGGTCTTTTAATAAATACCCAAAAAAGTCATTTTCACAGTAATATAAAACAACTTTCAAGGAAGAAAAAAAAAAACTAGGAAGTGATTTTTCAATATTTTCAAACATATGGAATATATTTGGGGTAATTAAATTTTACACCTTGGCGCAAAAACACATGATCCCCTCTGATTTAAAAGTCAAAACATAAACCTCCTCATGATTTGGACTGAAATGCGAAATTGTCTATTAAATTTAATTGGATTTGACATGTCAAAATTGGTTGCAAGAAAAAAAATTCTTGCAAAAATTGATAAATAAAAGTACATTTTACCCGTTTACTACGCTAAATAAACATCATCATATTTTTAAACAGACTTAATACAAAATTCATAAATAAATTTGCCTCTAGTTTTCTCAACAATGCTTTCTGCACAATCATGTATAAGTCCCCAAGGCATGTGAGACATTAAACTTAGTTAAATTTAACAAATATCAATTTTTCACTTCGATCCAAATCACGAGGGGGTTTATGTGTTGACTTTTAAACTAGAGGGTCATGTATTACTTGGCCAAGCCTCAACGGTAAAGCGTAATCATCCCAATAAATTTTTTTCCATAAATTTTGAGACATTTTTTAGCAAACAAACAATTGAAATTTTTGTTTTCCTGAATTCTTCAATAAAACAAACAGAATCTTAGGGTTGATTTATTTCTGCTTTTTATTTTTTAAGAAATAAGAATTCTACAAACCTCTTTTTTTTTTTTTTTTTGGATAAGTGAGAATTCTACAAAACTTTCCAAAACAATGAACATTTGCATACACATGTATTAAAGGTTGGCTGAAAACATACACGCATGCAATCTGGTTGACCATGGTATGCACAGACATGAGCAACAGATGGCCCAAATCCTTCCCTCAACCTAGACCTGACATTTGCATTTCTTCTTATGACAGCACGGACACATTCTGGGGATCCAGCTGCCAAAGCAAACACAAGTGGAGGATCACCATCTTTGTCCAAGACATCCACATTCGCGTCTTTATACTCCAAAATGACCTCAACAAGTTCGGCACTACCCCGTCTGCAAGCCAAGTGGAGAGCAGTTTGGCCATCACCATTCTGTGCTTCTAACAGTGAACACAGCAAACTGCCATTCTTTTCTGGTGCAGCCTTTGCAAGCAACTCTCTGCATGAACAGATGCGGCACATAATATAAAATATAGAATGAAATATCTTTTTGGTCCAACTATTGAACAAAGGTGTGCCACAAAATGGCTGACCTAACGCCATCCACATTGCCTTCGGAAACAAGCTGGTGTAGAAGAGTGGGACTATACTGGAAAACCTCCAAATCAGACAAAGGAGATGGCTCCATCACACTTCCAGAAAATTTGGCCAAGTCACTGTACCGTCATGGTAAACATGCACACATTCTTCAGTAACCAATTGTGCATAAGACAAAGTGTCTGAATAAAGACTGCTACATAGATGTACAATCATAGGACCATGAACAGAATTCAAAGCATGCAGAGAAAACCAACATCAGAAATATAAACTCTTTGTTCTTGCTCCAACAAAATCTACCCAAGACATCATAGCATCAAATCTCTACAAGAAAGATAATATCAAAAAGAAAGCAGTGAAGAGTTCTTACTTATCTGGGCTGGCAGGAGGGCTGCGTGGTATTTCTTGTAAGTGTCGGAGGAAAATCGCAAGCATAGCATTGAAAGTTGGTCTCTTGGATGCCTTGAACTGTAGGCACTCCCCAATCATCTTCCATAATTCCCTAGGTATTCCAACACCCACAACACTAGCATATTGTGGAGGTTGTCTTCGGGCCTTGACAACATGTCTATAGATTTCCTCTGTACTTGAACCAGCCCACCTAAATGAAGGGATATCAACAAATATTGCTTTATAATTATAACATTCTTCACTTCATTTCCTCATTTATTTATCAATTTAGGTGAAAGCGGGATTAGAAAATACTAATAATAAACTAGGAAATACTCCACTTACGGAATGGAACCAGTGCACATTTCCACTAATGTACACCCAAAGCTCCAAGCATCTGACTCTGCAGATATGCCAATGGCGTCATCCCAAAAAAGATTCAAAGACTTCTTCACCGGTTCCCATGCCTCTGGAGCTGTGTAGTTTGGACTAAGCATTGTACAATCCATGCATGAATGAATTCTCGAGGAATCACACTCTGATCGAGCTCTCCGGCAGTCAGGTTTTTTTAAAATTGATGGCAGGCCATAATCAGAAACCACAGCATGACCACTAGCGTTCAAAAGAAGATTGGATGGCTTTAGGTTCATACAAATAATGCCTGCTGCATGCAATTCAGCCACCCCTCGAGCAATGTCCGCCCCATATCTACAACGTGAAGACAAACAATAAGCCAGCCCCAGTTATAGCCTGCTCAAATCTACTAAGATTAGCTATTGTAAACTTGAACTCAATCAGTTAGTATATTTCTCTGTTGCAATTGGGCTATTTCAACCTAGTAACCTACAGATTAAGTGATTCCTGCTTATGAAATTAAATGCACGACACTTACCAAAAACAAATAAATAAATAAATAAAATGTTCCGACTGTGTTCAAAGGTAACTAAAGATCCTATTGATACCAAAATTCCCAAAAGAATTTTGTTTCTACCAACAGATTTAAATTTCGCTTTCCACCGGTCTACAACTTAAGCAATTAAGGCTAAATCTAAAATGAAATTTGAATTCAAAACTCAGGATCAAATATATGCAATGTTCCCAGCATCCATTCCTGTGTCCACAAGCCCTTTATCTTCATTTTTTATGAAAAATCCCAAATCACGTCTCCTTCTCATCTGATATCTGTGAATAATGCAACCCTTGCTCTATGAAAAGTTTGCGGGTCATTCCAAACTCCACATGGACCACCAATCCACAAGAGTATGTTATTTCTTAATTCTTTTGGCTTTTATTATTGTTCTCAAAAATTTCAGAGCTTCCACAATAAGATATTCATCAATTGATTATATTTTGAATGCATATTTCATCATGCATTTGCAACACCTAGATTAACCAGAAATCCCCTTTGACTTCCCAGTCTGTCATCCAATTTTCCAAAATAATTTACTATTTAGATTTTTTTTTAAGAGAATGACGTTACAGATCATAGCAGAATTAATTAAAGTGAATTCTACTTGCTAAGCATGTGAAATGGGGAAGTTCAGATTCAATGAAAAATGATAATCCACTCAATTATGTTTCCAAAGAACAAATTCAAGAGAATCCCCAAGCGCACTATTACAGCCAAGACTTCTCAGTATTTAGAGTTAGCTGTCCAGATACTAAATACAAAAGCAAATTAATAAGAACAGTTAGAAAATTCTGTTGTATCATGTAGGCATAGAAACCCAGCCAAGCTGAATGGAAGGAACCCAATTTTAAATCAATGGCATATGTATACATCCAAATTGTGCTTCATATTCAAAACACAAAATGATGGACAAATTATAAGAAACTGAGTAGTATCCCCCTCTCTCAAAAAAAAAAAAAAAATAAAATCTAAAACTTCTGAAGTTCATTAAAACTCAAACGCATCTCCTAGTTGTTCTACCCCACTATTTTGCAAGTTCAACATTATAGTCCAAGAAACAGTCAATTAAACAAATATCATAGCAAAAGTTATATTAGTAAAAATGAACCAATAAAACAATGCTGTGATAGAGGAGGGAAATAGCCGCTAAAAGGGCTTTCAACTCACCATTCAGCTCCACTATAGCATTATAAAACAACAGTGACTTAGTTGTTCAACGAATCAAGTGTTGCAAGAATCAATGGCCAAGTTGATAAAATATCACAACAATTAAACAAATATAAGATAATATAAAATAAAAGAACCTGAGGATTTGCTCAAGAGTGAGCCGGCCTTCATTCCGCTGCATCTCAGTCTGGACAGACCCATTACACTTATCCATAATAAGAGAGAGACAGCCTTCCATCCTCGTAGCTCCATGGAAAGCACACACATTCCGACACCACATTGATGCCCGCCGCAAATTCTCCAGCTGGCTCTGCACCCAAACCAAGTCCGTATCGTCCCCAATCGCCACCTTCTTCACAGCCACGCGGTGGCGACACCGCCCTGGCCCACCCGAGAGCATCCCTGCCCACATTTCCACTCCAGCCCGCCGCCCCTCCCCAATTCGCCGAATCAGCCGCAAATCGTGGTGCGATGCAAGCTCGATAGCGGACCCACCTCTGCTGCCGCCGCCAAACCCGGAGCATGAAGTGTGAGACTGCTTGCTGCACCGGCGGCGTTGTCTCGACTCATCCTCCTCATCTTCCAGCTCGTCCTCACCGTTCTCGTCATCGTCATCGGTAAAATCACAATCGAAACCAGAAGAAGAGTTCGAGGAAGAGTTGATTAGCGCTAATATTGCGTAGTTCTTGCGGAGGGCTTGCACGGAGTTCCCGACGACGGAGACATGGCGGCAGCGTGGACACGAGAGAGTGGTGTCCGGTGATGCGGCGAACATCCGAGAGAGGCACTCTTTGCAGAAGCCATGACCACATTGGAGCAACAACGGACACCGCTCTTCCTCGTTGTACCGTGTCTGACACACAGAACAACCAGGAATCTTCATCTTTGTCTTTCTACGCTACGCAGAGATTGAATCCGTCGCAAAGCAACCAACTTCTATCAGTTAAATTGAATAGGATCCTCGGAGATCTTAGAGAGCGAGAGCGAGAATCGAGATGGATTGAATCAAAAATGGCAGATCCATCACTGAATTTGGAGACAGAATGAGACAATTGATTTGAGAATGCAAATCAAACGAGGAGAAAACCAAGATTAGCAGGTCTAGAGAGAGAGAAACAAAAAGGCAGTGAAAAAGGAAGAAAGGGTTTTGTGCGAGAGAGGGGGGAGAGAGAAGTATTTTTACTTCAATCGGAGTTGGCGTGTAAATGCTAATATTAGGCTTAGTTTGGAAGAAAAAAAAAAAGTTAATTTTTTTTTTTATTAGTTACTAGTTAATTATTAAAAAATTTAATTTTTTTGGTATTAAAAAGGAAAAAAAGTTAATTTTTTTAATAGTTGACTTTTTTTTTTAGGATAATTTGATAGTTTTACCCTTTTTAGTTTAAAAGAAATTTAAAATATAAGAGGGTAAGATTAGTAATTGTAAAAAAAGACAAAAAAAAAATTGAGTAACTGGCTAAAAAAAAACCAACTTTTCAAACGAAGTCTTAGACTTATTGGATAATAACACTAATTTTAGAGCTATTCATCTAAAAAAAATATCTATAGAGATAACTTAAAATAATTTGATTAAATTTGTAAATAAAATAGAACAAATCTTTTTATTGTGGGCGAAACAAAAATTTAAAGAATTTATTCATGATAATATTATATCACACTCTCGTATTTGTTTGAGAAATATTATAAAAGATATATATTTAAGAGATTTCAAAAATATATTTTTAAATTTTTAAAAAAAATTATTTAACTTTTAATACGTAAAAATATTATTAAATTATTGAATATTAATACATTATTGCTTATTATATTAATGAGAATTGAAAATTAAATAAATAAATTATTTTTTCAATTAGTTAAACAACTCTTACATTGAAATGAGTGTTGGAAAAATAATTTTCAGTGAAATTGTTGCGTGGATATAATTAAGAAAATAATTTCAATTACTTTAAACAATGATTTATATAATGATATTTGTATTTCTTATTTATTCAGTATTCTTTCTATACTGCGTGCATAAAGTGCTTTATTTTATGAGATTTGTTGTGCTTATAATGATTGAGTTCTTATAATTCACCTATTTTCAAAATTAAAATGAGCTATAATTATCGTTACAAGATCTCCTATAATAATTGTTATACTTGAAGATGTATGCAATCAAATAGTTTTGAAACTTAGAAAAATATCGATAAGTATTAGTATAAGGTGGAATTCAAATTACTTAATACTAAGAGTAGCTATTAAACATCAAAAATTAATTTAATTGTTTATTTTAAATAATCATATGTTGGAATTAGTAAATTAAGGCCCACAATCTGGTAAATGCAATTTTTTATAAAAATTTTTGTACATGTTCTTAATGTTGCAATTAGAATATTTTTTAAAATTTTTTATCTTACTTTTTCAACTGTTTCGTATTTACTAGCTTCAATTAATGATATTTTAAAAAATATAATGTCCAATATTATTTTTATAATATAGTTACTGGCACAATAGAAAAATTTAACAAGTATTTTTTTGTCAATTCCAATAATTTTTAGTATTGCAATTATTTTAGATCTTAGATATAAAAAAAAAAAGATCATTTTTTATTAAAATTATATAAAATACCAAAAGCGCCCTATACATTTATGTTTACTATTTTTTTGTTTATGTGTTACTGATTTTTAAAAATTGACAGCAAAATACATTTGTTAAATTTGTTTTTATTTTATTTTTTATTTTTAAAAAATGAAAACTTAAATTAAAAAGTAAAAAAAAAGTATTCTCATTCTCTTTTTTTTGGTTATAAATATTTTGTCAATTGTAACACTTTATCCATTTTTACTACATCATATTAAAATACAATATTTTATTCAAAAATTTTATTAAGCTAAAATTATTTTATTCAAATTTAATTAATTTAAAAATAAATAGTATAATTAAATTAATTAGTTCAGTGAAAATAAAATATAATTTAATTATATTATTTATTAAGTTCAACAAAATATATTTCATATTAATTTAATTAATTAAATTAATATATTACATTAATAATTTAAAAATTAATTATTAAATTAATTAATTAATTCAATTTACTTAAATATATTAAAGTTAATATAGTTATATTATTTAGTAAAAATAATTTAAAAACATATTTCTTATTAATTTAAAAATTAATTAAGGTAAATTAAATTAATTAAATTAATACAAGATATATCTTTATTAAATTTTTAAACAAATAATAGAATTTTCAAGAAAAAACCACAATAGAAAATAAAAAATAGAAAATATAAATAGTTGAATATAAACAAAAAAAAAAAGACAATATTACCAAACGGGCCCTTAATTTTTGGTTTCTAACTTTCGTCTCCATTTTTTTTTTTTTTTTTGAAAAGTGAATATCAAAACTTGTTTGTTAAATTTGTTTCAAGATTTCAGCTTCAAAAAGATGAAAACTAATTTTAAAATTTTAAAAAATTATAAAACATAAAAAAATGTGTTTTTTTTTCATACTTTTACTTTTTGGTTTTAATTTTTATTTTCATCCTCCTCCACCATCACCACTGCGATCACTAGACACAACCATCACCTGTTACCACCTAACCACTTCCGATGATTCTAGATGCCCTAATATCTGACCAATATCGCCGATCACCACCATCGTTGCTCACCTCCAACCTCCATCGACTGATTAGCCACCAACTCTGTTTTAAACATTAAACTTGACTTTATTGGTAAAATTGAAATTTAGAATTTAAATAGGTTACAATTATTTAAACTTAGCTAATAAATTAAAGGAGATAAATGTCACATCCCAAAATTAAGGATGAAACCAACCGTAAACCACAGTATCTTGACCCATGGCACATTCAAGTCTTCATAAACTCAAACTACTAACATTTATAGTAGTGAAAAAATAAAATCACAAACATTAAATATAATTCTCCAAACAAAATTAACTAACTAGCCACAATAGTACTAACTCTAAAATCGCATAACTCAGTAACACCTAAATTCTCAAATCTAAAATATATAATTAAATCTTTCTATAGGAGGTCACAAACTTATGATATAACGGTCTCAACTCAATCTAAATCCTCAACTATGATCCTTTTATTTCACTTGAAAAATATTAAAAATGGCAGGGTGAGCTAAAAGGCCAGTTAATGGATTACCAAATCAAAAATAATACTAGCAATTTGAAAATAATAAATTTTTAAATAAACAATTTAACCAAAAATATTTTCAAGTAAATAATTTCTATACATAAATAATAGTAATTTCAAACCTACACATTGAAGTGTAATAATATCCATAAATCACACATCAATCACAATAGTAATGATAAACATTAATCTGTGGAATATCATATGAAAATAAAATATGATAAATGACAAACAATTTCTCATGGGCAGTGTCTGTTAAATCCAACATCGCATTTAGAGTCACTCAGTCTAGCTCATGGACTCTTCCCTAAGCCGATTCGATTGAGATCTCTACAGTTTCCACAGGTCAATTCTTATAATCGTTGAGAACTAAGGTCACAACGGTTTTTACGGATCTGTTTTCTAGTTACCAAAGTCAATCCCCTAGATTTTTATTTCAATTCTAATATCCACAAATAAATACCCATCACAATCCCACACTTTTAAAATTGAACATCAGTGTTCAAATAATTTTTCTTATACTTAATAGTATAAAATATAGAATTTCTTATCCAAATAAATAAATTTTTGCAAATACTTGTTCACAAAAATCCAATATTACAAAAAAAATTATACGTAGAGTTTATAAATTTTACTATTAGTAAGGCAAACCACTCAGTCGAAGTCCAAATATGCATGTATAAAATAAATCAGGATAATTCGTCACGATCCTAAATACTCCAATGTAAATATTTATTATTCTAAAATCTGCCCTTAAATTACAATTAATAGAATCATTAACTATAAACTCTCTATCTGTCAAAATAACTAAAATTAATAACTTTCATATTAAATATTTTAATTTGCACTCACTAACAGTTCTCTAGCATCACTTTATTCTCAATTTTTTATAAGCCATTACTAATACCCAATAGTATGTATATATACATATATACAAACTATCCAAATCCTCAAATAACCTGTCAGTAACCAATTTAATAAATTTTTTTTCTAATATTCATTATCTCAGGTGTATATTTCATATCAAGTCACAATCAAATATTTTTTTTTGATAACTTTCATCAATCAACAATATAATCCGTATATATATACACACATACTCTAAGCATTGTGTGTGGTAGTCATTTTTTCCTAATGTCTCATCATATATATGTACCAGTAAATGCTTATGCAAAGCACGGACTGTTCATCTCCTAATTTGGTCCTAATTTTTTTTTTTTACTTTTCCATCTTATTTTTATTAAAATTATTTTTTTTCCAAAAGCTGCAATTTTTGGCTATATTAATCGCATTTAAAAAAAATTAAATGTAATATATATTTACCATTTTAATATAGGTTATAGTAGTTAAAAAAAAGTGCGCACACACATATATATAACTATGATATATATATATTACATTTTAAATTAAAACCAATATTAAAATGTTTTCTATTTCTTAAAATTAAAGTTTTAAAGAATGTTATTTTTAATTTTTAATTTAAGTACATTAGAATTAAATTTTAAACATTATTTTTTTAAAACAAAAAAACTTAGTTAACTCTGTTTAATATGTATACATAACTGCTAGCAAATATCTGTGCAGAGCACGAACCGTCCATCTCCTAATTTAGTTTTAAGATTTTTTTTTTGCCCCCGGGGGTATAGGTCAAGTGGCAGAGGACGTGAGTGTGGGTGTTCCGCAATCAGACGGTGTGAGTTCGAGTCTCAGTAACATGATTTGAACTCGCATTGCATGACCGGTAAAAAGGCAAGCTCTCGAACCTTAGCCACTTGTCGCACATCCCGCGATTTACCCCCTCCACCATCGCCTAGGGCAGGGCGGTGGGGGCCCCTAAGGTCAGGAAGATGACTTTTAGTTTTAAGATTTTTTTTTTAACTTTTTTGCCTTATCTTTATTAAAAAAATTTTTTTCCAAAAACTACAGTTTTAAGTATATTAATCGCATTCAAAAAAAATTGAAAACGTAATATACATGCACCATTTTAATATAGATTATACCAGTTAAAAAAAGCACGCACACACATATATAACTATGATATATATAATATATTAATTAAAATATTTATTCTTTAAAATTAAATTTTTAAAGAATATTATTTTTAATTTTTAATTTAAGTACATTAGAAATAAATTTTAAACATTATTTTTTTAAAACAAAAAAAAACTTAGTTAATTTTATCTAATATGTAGTCATAACTACTAGCAAATGCTCGTGCAAAGCACAGACCGCCTATCTCCTAATTTAGTCTTAAGATTTTTTTTAACTTTTTCGTTTTATTTTTATTAAAATTTATTTTTTCAAAAGCTGCAGTTTTTAAGTATATTAATCGCATTTAAAAAAAATTTAAAAGGCAATATATATGCACCATTTTAATATAGGTTATACCAATTAAAAAAAATACACACACACACATATAACTATGATATATATATATAAATTAAAATGATTATTCTTTGAAATTAAATTTTTAAACAATATTATTTTTAATTTTTAATTTAAGTACATTAAAATTAAATTTTAAATATTATTTTTTTAAAACAAAAAAACTTAGTTAGCTTTGTCTAATATGCATTGATATAAAAAATATTTTAAAAGATATATATCAAAAATATAAAAAGAATAAGAGAATGCCATTTTTATGTAAATTGACCGAAAAGATAACTAAAGTGGAGAGAAAAAAATAATTCTGACTATTAAACAAATCTAACGATTAAAAATATTTTAAATTCAAATTCTTCAGTTTCCTTATTATATAGATTACACAAATAATGTAAAAGTATAAGTATTTAAAATAGTGTAAAAGTATATGTAATAAATTAATTATTCTTATTTATTTATCTATATTTATTTCAAAGAACCATGGTAATTATTTAATATTTATTATTTTTTTGGGAGGGTAATTAATGTTTTGTTTGGTTATGAAAAAAGATTAACTTTTTTAGTTATTTTGTCTTACATAATTAAATTTGTATTTAAACTGGCGCCCTCTTTTCTATCTCTTCATTTCACCCCTCCCTAACCCGACACCCCCCTCTCTCTCAAACACTCCCCAAATCCCCCTTCTCTATTAAAAAAATAAAAAATTGGTGCCCCCATTTTCTCTTTCTTCCCCTCACCCCCACCCCTTTTATCTCTCTTCCTCTTATTTCTCCCCAACCCAAGCCCCTCTCTCTCTCCTCCAACCCCCGTGGCCCCCAGCGTGTGATACGCACGCAAATGTCACATTAGAGAGATGTGTTTTATTATATAGACTAGCCAATAACCAGTGCATACGGCACTCCTTAATTAAAATTAAATATGCACACATTTTTGTACCCTCTCTTCCTTTTTATTCAGGCAATGTAATACAAATAAGCAAAATTTTTACATTTCTTAATGCAACTCTTTAGATATCATCATTAACTTCAATTCAATAGTCTATACAAATGTGAACTAACCCAAAGACGGTAGTTTGAGGAAAAATTTTGAATTGTAAAAGATCTCATCATTCATTAAGGGGGTGTTTGTTTTGCTAAAAAACACTGAAAAACTCTAAAAATCTCTAAAATCTTTTATTTTTATCTCACTGCACGCATTATGAACTTACAAATTATCTCATTTTATCTTACTTTTTATCATACCAAACACCCTCTAAATAATAAAAATTAATCGCAACTTTTGAATTTTAGTTTCTAAGAGTAATATTTTTGAAATGTGTTTTGTTTTATTATATAAATATAGTTAATTTTTTCGATTTAAATTTAAAATTAGAGTTTAGAAAAAATCATTCTGCTATGACTAATTTTATATAAATATTTATGAAAACAAAAAATAGAATGATGATCAAATATAAAATTTTAATTTGTTTTATAAAAATAATTTAAATAAAAAGTTTTACTATTATTAAACATATGTTATTTATAAAATAAAATAAATATAATCAATATAATTAATTTAAAATTAAAATTAAAATTTTAAAAAAATAATTACTCCTAAGTTTAATT
>JAVXUM010000021.1:17947627-17961332 GCA_035590655.1 Pouteria glomerata | reverse complement strand
TTGATTTTTGGAGAATAGATGATTGGAATTGATTTTGATTGATTATTTTGAGTTCTATAGGTCTCAAATAACACTTAAAAATAAGGTTTTTGGTCATATATGGGACTAGAAGAGGTTTGAAACCAAAAAACTTACATTTTAGCCTGAAATGAGACTTGGCTATTTTGTGTGCAGCAGAGGGACGCCCATGCTTGTGTGGGGCACCCATGAACCCATATGACTTGTATGGGGCGCCTATGAACCCAGGTGGGGCACCCGTGCTTGTGTGGGGCGCCCATGGTGATGCAGAAACTTGAAAATTTCACCTGTTTGCTTCATTTGATCCCTAGCTAGCTCATCACCTATTACTAATATGTTAATCTAGTTAATTTGAACTTTAATAACATGATTATTATGTTAAGAAATGGGATATTGGGATATAACATGATTATTTACCATATTGAATTAAATTGTGCAATTGTGATATTAGTTATTGTGTGATGTTGTTTGATATTGATGATAATGAAGAGATGATGTTAATGAAATGATCCATTAACAGTTAATTGAATTATATGGTGATTGTGTTGATGAAATGGTAATATTGTTGAGTTTATGGCTAAATGTGATTGTGGATATGTGTTGTTGGAAATCAAGGAATGTGAAGTATATGAAATTGTTTGAGACTAAATGAGTACCAAATATGACGGAATGGTTAATAATATGGTTAATGTGTGGAGTAAAGTGAATAGGAAGAGTCATGAGATTACCGTCGGGTTGAAAACCCCATAACCTGCACAGGGTCATGGTGTACATGCCAGTGAGTTAGTAGCCCACAACATATTGTTTTCGATTAATCGTTTCCGTTGGGTGTTGGCCCATAAAAGACAATATGTGTGTTTTCGGGTTATCGTTTCCGTTAAGTGTTGGCCCATAAAAGACGATATGTGTTAAGTACCCACCCAAATGTTTTATTGATGGTCTAAAGAGTGGGATGAAAATAATGTATGAAACTTGACGTGACATGCATGGATTTAAACATTGTGAGTTTTTAGATTAATGGTTATGATATTTGGATAATGTGTAGTGATATTGTTGGATATGTGATTAAATAATTTAATGTGTGAGTTATGCTAAGTTGTGAATATTATGCTTAATGTTGATAAGGATTTCTTATGTTATATAATGACGCATATTACACATGGATATATATATATACTTAATGTGAATAAAAGAAACTGGATTTGTCAAAGATATTATTTTACATTATATCTGCTATTATAGAGTTACGTGGGCATAAGAAGACTAGTGCTCACACCTCTACAGACTATGTTGCAGGCCCTAGCTAGGGTCATTGAAGAAATGCACAGGTGGTAATAGAAGTGCATATGCATGGAACATTCAAGACTTATTCTAATTTGTGTTTAAGACAATGAACATTCTTTTTGGAGTTGTAAATATATTGTTTAAAAGACATTATATTTTCTTTTAGGTTGTAAAGGCCATAAGGCCTATGTGAATTATTATGTTTGGGACACATGTTGATATAATGACCTGACTTTGGTCTAGGCCTAATTTACTTTACTTATTTCATTTAGTGGGTTCATCATGTGGATGTTGCTTTGCTCTGATCAGGGAATGGGTGTGATGTGGAATGTATGCATATATTTATCATTTACCCCTCGGGTCATGAGATTCGGGGCGTGACACAGCTGAACTAGTGAGTGGTTTATGGAGAATCAATTTGAGACACACATAAAAGCAGCTAAGCGAATTCCTCGTTATCTTAAACGTATTATTGATTATGAAATTTTTTATTCAACTTTAAATGAGTTCAAGTTGATGGATTATTACGACAGCGATTATGCTAAAAACATTGATGCTAGGGAGAGTACTGTTGGGTTTATTTCTTTTTGAAAAATAATGCAATTTCTTGGTGTTCTAAGAAACAACCCATAGTCACTCTCTCAACTTGTGAAGCTGAGTACATTACTACCAATGTTTGTGCTTGTCATGTAATTTGGTTAAAAATATTCTTGAAGAAACTTTATTTTGAGTAAAGTGAAGCTATCAAGATTAGGGTGGACAAGAAGTCAGCCATTGCTCTAGTAGTAAAGAATTCGGTGTTTTATAATCGAAGTAAGCATATTGAGACAAAGTATCATTTCATTCGACAATGCATTAAGGACATTCACATAAATGTGAAGTATGTGTAGTTACTTGATCAACTTGCTGATATTTCACAAAGCCTCTTAAATATAATACTTTTTAGAAGTTGAGAATGATGATTGATGTTGGAAAGATGTCAAGTTTAAGAGAAAATATTAGACATTAAACTTGACTTTATTAGCGAAACTGAAATTCAAAATTTGAAGGTGTTACAATTATTCAAATTTAGCAAATAAATTAGAGAAGTTATGGACAATAAATTATTAAAATTGAAAATTATCTTTTATTAGCATTTGGTTTTGTAAAACGTCCAAATGACTTAAAATAGTATTAGATGTCCTTTATTTAGTTTTTAAAAATTTTCTTCTGAAGTAATATAAATAATAATGAACTCATGCTATGAATATATATTTAAAAAAAAAAATGAATAAAAATATGAGTTGTGAATTCCTCTTCTATTTCATTTTTTTTTTTTTATGTTTTATGTTCATCTTAACTTTAGCCACGCTACTTGCTGTCAATCGTTATCCACATTTGATTGCACTATTATTGTCAACAACCCTCTTTAGTCGTTGGTTGTCACCCATTTTTGGCCACCGCTCACCTCTGATCACACTTCCATTGCCTAATTAGCCATCATCTCTGTTGTCGGCTGCCATTCACCTCTAATCGTATTATCGCTGTCAATGTTGTCGACTGTTGCCTACCTCTGACCATGGCCAACTAACCACCATCCATTTTCAGCCATCTTTAGCTGCTTTTGTTAGCCACCTTCGACCACACCATCACCACTGTCGATTACCCTCCAACATTGTAACTACCCCCAATTAATAATTATTGTTAGTAAATACATTTTTAAGTTTTTATATTTTATTATAAATATGATAACTAAAAATCAAAAATTGATAACTAAACACAAAAATAAAAAATTTATAATTTTGTTAAACAACGTTATTAAGCCTAGTTAATATGATTCATTTGCAGCTAGGGATGCATAAAAAAATCGAACAACCCAAAAATCGAACCGATTCAATCACTTTAGTTTACGTTGGTTTTACTCTATACCATTTCGGTTCGTTTTAGCTTAAAAAATTAAAAAATTTATATTTTTTGTTCGATTATTGAGTTAGTAGGTACTTAACTCGAACTAGCCTGAATTTAAACTGAAAATAATCAATTTGAACCAATCAAAACTAATTTGAAAAAATATAATATATAATATATAAATATTTATATAATATTGTAAAATCAAATAGTATTATCTATATAAGTAGCTAATATAATATTTATATAATTTTAAATTTTAGACTAAGTTAGATTAAATTAAAAATAGACCCGATCCAATCTAAAACGACTTATTTCAAAAATCGAACCGAACCGTACCGAACCTTTATCTATGCACAATCTTATCGGTAGCGGCATTTTCAGGAGGGGGATGCCCCTAATTATGGAATGCTTAGGGGAGATTGTTGTGATTTGTCAAAGAAAGATTTCGAACTTTGGAAACCCTAGATAAAGGCAGGAGACACTTCCTGGCGAGCCATCTCTTCAATTGCAAGTGAGGAAGCGTGTTCTTCTCTTTGTTGTTAGTATTATAATTATTATTTTCGGTCATATATTTCTTCTGATTCCAACTCCGTATTGAGGTACGTTAACGGATTCTGATCCATCTGATCAATTGGGTCTTTGATCTGTTCTTTGAATATTATTTATCTGCATTTAATTTCAACTGGTTATTCACTTGTTTGTTCTTCTGATCACCAATTGGGTATTAATTGCTATCCTAATCTATAATGGGCTCATTTTTGTGTGAGCCTGGATTTTCAAGTCAAACTAATCGCAGCTCTCTGTTAAATTGAGTTATTTTGTATTGTTTATCAATATCACTGGGTCTTCAATCTATTTGCATCTTCTTTCCTTGTGTTGTTACACTGTATATCGACCTGAACCTATAAGGTTTTGCAATTTTTAGCCTTTTCTCTTAGCTTTTCAGTTTGTCCATGGATTATAGAAATTTTATGTTTCTGTGTAGACGATGTAAATTTCAGCTGTGATGAATGTTGTACGAGCCTTTTGCCAAAAGGCTGTACACTGTTGGCTTGAATTCCAAAGCAGGCAGGCAGTAAAAGTTTTCCTTATCCCAGTGTCTGTTTTGGAAAAACAACTTTGATAAGGAAATCAAGTTAAGGTTGTTTTTTGGAAAAATGATTTAGAAATCGTTTTTCAAGTCGAGGTTTTTAAATTAACTCGAGGACTTCAAAAAATTAAAGCGACTTCAAAACCCTTTTTACTTTTAAACGGCTTCACGTCATCCAGAAATTGAAAATTAAAGGAGTTGCTGACTGGAACTATATAATTCTTTAGTGTGACCATGACAGCTAAATAAGCAAATTAGATGGCCTTGGAAAAGATATAATTAAAATAAATAAATAAATAAATAAAATATAAGCTCTAAAAGGTTATTACGTCACCAATTTTTTTTATTATTTATTTATTTATTTTTTTTTGTAAATTCATGTAAAGAAATAATGACATCTGAAAAAAGATTGTCCATCCTTAAAATGTTGTAGCATGTGAAATAAAAAAAAAAAATAGTCCCTCATAAATTAATGTAACAAAATTGACATTCCTTACAAAAATTTAATCATGTGAAATAAAAAAAGATGCCCCTTCTAAATTCGTTATTTAGAAATGACAATGTTGGGATTTCGAATATGAAAAATGGAGATGTATTTGTCCCTCCTAAATTTGTCTTGAGCATGATAGTGAAAAAAAAAAAAAAAGGAAAGAAAACGATTGTCCTATCAAGTTTCTTGTTGGTTATGTTTATGTAGAGAAGACATATAACAAGGTTCCCACAAATTCTAATTGATCAAGGTTTTTGAATTTTTCGCTTTGTTGGAACATAATAATTTCTTATAGTTTATTTTGATGCAAAAAACATGGCAAAAATGAATGAATTATATTCAATTTCTGAATTATAAATGACGATTTTACTTTGTTTAATTGGATCAAGTGTGAACAAGAATAAGAGTGGATTTATTCAAGACACAAACGTGTCACAAAACTTAAGTTGAGCTGGTATATACGAATCATTCAAGGTATCTATGAATGGCATAGGTAAATTTAATGACAAAACTGAGTTTATCTTTGGAGTTTGCATTCCTCTACACTACAGACATTTAGAATAGTTACAAATTGTCTTGGCTTAATTTAACCATCTTCACTGCGCATACATCTTTTGCCTTTGCCCCTTCCATTCTCATTTGCATACCATTGGTCTTTCTGACTAGTCTACAACTTTTGCTGAAGCTGTCTAAGAACGTAATATAAATCCTGGATCATAGGCTCATGACCATGAAAATCCATTGCCTTAGGAATAGTAAGCTATACTGAAGGTGCACTCAACAGAGCATGCAAAGGCCTGAACAGAAGCAATCAATGGTGCTTTGTTAGATTTAGTTGATGCTGTACTGTGCATTCAATATGACATCTTTCACAACTAGAGGAAGACGAATTCAATAAAAAATAGGAATGACATGTCCCACGAAAGATAAATATAAATATATAAATATATGTTAGTGAATTTGGAACTTGGTAAGTATTTGTTGCCACGCTACGTTTTGCACCTGAAGGAAGGAAGATTGATGCATTGAGAGTGAAGTGATAGTTTGCAAAGTAGGATAGCTCATACATCTCAATGATTCAACACTATCAACAATCTACCTCATCAAGATCTTTTTCAGACAGCAGTGCTTCTTCAGGATTGGCTTCTTAATCTTCTAACGTCTATGAATTTTCATGATCATGGTTTCCATATGCCAAACTAGATTGTTTTGTCACAACGGATACGTCTTTAGCTTCTTCTTACTCACACACACACACACACAATGGTGACCTCTTGAATGCCCCAATCTGTTTAATAAACTCATTAGTTCTTACTGTCCCCATTAAAGTCTTAGTTTTGATCTTTGTAACCTCATCCTTTGTGACTTTCGGTGCTTTTCTTCTCCAACCAAGGGGGAATCTCGAATGGCAGAAACACATACTTTTCCATTTGGATGCTCTGGGGCAACAATGATGCATTTTCTATCTGCAAAAGCTTCCATTCCATTAAACAAAACTATGGCCATACGCTAAGAGTTTTTTAGTTTATTAATTTTATTTACACAAATATTATTACTTGTTAACCATATGCCTATACGCTTAGCTTGCATATTGTTCTCTGGTTTTTGACCATATTTTTATATGTAATTTGGTTCATTATTTGGTGGCGGAAGTATGGTTAGTTACCAATTCATTTTTATCCCACTTATTTTTTTATTTTTTTTTTCATTTATGTTGATAAATATTTCCATTTAGTCATTTCTTATAATATGTTACCTTTAAAAGTTGTACATAAGCATGCTAACACTACTACCAGATGACTCATTTTTAGTATAATTCTAACACTACTACTAGCAACATAATGTAAACTACTTATATCAAACATAGATGCTTGGGATCCACCACCAATTACAATGTTTCTAACAAAAATGTTTAGATTTTCTTTGCATTTGATGATATCCCTTTGTACACTGGTATTACAAAGTTTATACATTTGAAAACAAATCAACTTGTGAGGATTCTTCTCCCAGATTAAGGAGTAGATTTTGGTGGAACTGTGACACAAGTATGTGAATAAAATTTTATATAGAAATAGGCATTTGTTTGTTGAGGTATATGAAACATGTAATACTCAGTATCATTTAAATATTGAATGATTAAGTCAAATTATGTTTTCTAAATATTCTAAATCCTTCAGCATAAGTCATATGAAATATGCTTAGTATCATTTACATATTTCATGATTAAGTCAAACTATGTTTTCTAAAGAAATTAAATCCTTCGCTGCAATAAAAAAAAATAGACATTCACTAGATGATAATTAAATTCAACAACAAATGATTTCCAACACATGGGTATGAACATAGGGATGGTATGGGCTACTACACTAGCTAGGAATTTAGTCTCAGTGGTGCCATCTATAGCTATAGTTAGAAGCAAATACATGACACATGTTTACCAAAAATGATGCAAAAAAGACAACATGATTATCAAACAATTACCGCAATGACTATATAAAAAATAATAATGGTCTTTATTGAAAATTATAAAATAGCAAATTTCTGGAAACAGAAATACAAAAATATTTATTACTAGTGTCAAAAATATCAAGTTTTAAAGATGCTAAATATAAAACACCAAGCTTAAGAGAAAAATAGAATAATTTTAGTTCATGATCAAAATAAGTGAACAATTATTTAAACCAAACAGAAGACACACTAATATAAAAAGAAAAGAGTTCAAAAATTCTACTTTTAAAGAGTTGAAATACTGGGAAAAGTAAAAGTTTTGTACTGCAGCCTTCTTATTTTTCCAATTGGACTGTTCCAAAGATGCCAAATTTAAACAAAATCCTGGATGGTTTTCAACATAGAACGTTGTTCTCAGGGTCGAATTCCCCTTGTTTTCTAACCGAACCAAATAATCAAATGGGAATATTAAATAAAATTCAGCAAGAACATGTTACAAAAAATCTGGAATTCTAATCAAGTTTTCTTGACCAATGACATCAAGAGAAGATAGAAATGGAAGCAAGAACTTGAGAAAATAGTTGCCAAATCAAAATTCACAACAAATATACTAAATAACATGATAAGTGCAAAGCAAATATCATGTGATGAATTGAAAAGAGCAGTGATCATTAATGGACAAATGACTAACCCCACTCTCAATAATATAGTGTTGCTGAGAGATAATAATAGGATAACTCCGTGTAACAGTGCCTTTCTCTTATATTGGCACAATCATAAAAACGAGGCGTTTTTTCTATATGGAAATGTGTTTCAAACTGAAATGTGTTACAGACTACTTAAACAAATTTACAGACACGCTAACCTGAACTTTGGCAAGTATTACGTGAAGTTCAATTGTCAAGTCTCTTCACCGGTAGCCCTGGTTGTAACTTAGATCATGGTAACTCAACTTTAGTTCACAGGGAACACTGGGAAGTGAGAGTTGAAACTTTGACTCTTGAGAGACAAGACAAGTCTCTGAAAATTGTCCAAAGTTGAATGTGCTCAAGAAATTAAACTGACAAAGCTAAGTACCTCTCTGATTAGGGTTCAAGAGCTCTATGTGGTCAACAAATTCTTAAATGAATCGCAATCTTTGGACGAAAATCACTAAGCCTCTAGTGTTGTTCGTAATCTACTGAGGGGGGCAGGGTGTATCTTTGACAAAGTGTGAATGATGTCTGTTAATGGACATATAACTGTGGTATCATAATAAGCTATGAAGATGTTTTATTGTAAAACGAATTTGAAAAATTAATTAACTGTAAGCTGTTGTTATGGAAGACCACTTGTAAATTGTTTTAGGGAATGATGGCTTTAGGCCTAAATTCATCCTCGAAGTCGTTTTTTGAAAAATGATACTGTGTTATTTCAAGCCAAATGTGTATTGTGTTTGGCAAAAGTCTCAATGTTGTACTCTATGCCTTAGTTTCATCAACATGTATTGTTATGATTACTCATGGAAAACGTTGTTTTCTTTGGACGAAAATCTCACTGAAGGGGCCAGATCTTTGATGAAGTGTGAATGAAGTCTGTTAATGGACACATAGCAGGGGTATCATAATAAGCTATGAAGATGTTTGATTGTAAAACGACTTTAGAAAATTAATTAACTGCAAGCTGTTGTAATGAAAGACTACTTGTAAATTGTTTTAGGGAATAACAGCTTTTGCCCAATTTCATCCTTGAAGTCGTTTTTTGAAAATTGATACTGTGTTATTTCAAGCCAAATATGTATTGTGTTTGGCAAAAGTCTCAATGTTGTACTCTACTAGTTTCATCAATGTGTAGTGTTATTATTACTTGTGGAAAACATTGTTTTCTTGAAGTAGATGTTGATTGTTAGATTAAGCTAGGGAGCGGATTTATTTTTGTCCTTTCATTCATTAATTTTGAGAGGGAGTTCATTGAAGGAAGATATAATGGGGGTCTCCCTTTAGTGATAGACTCCGGCTGCTGTACACAAACTCATTGTCATGATTACACGCTTTCTCTTGCACATTCTCGTGGATACAATTGGTGTGAGGTTGATATCTCCTTTAGTTATTTCACAGAAACATTCAAATTAAATAACTACTTTTTCTTTGTCCATATCAGCCTAGTCTTTGTTAGATCAATAGACATAGCATTAACTGTTTGTTGAGTTGTGATGGGGAAAATTTCTATTACCATCGTCGATTATATTATATTATGTTAGCTGCTTTTTGAGTTGTGTTAATTATGATTATGGTCTTGTTTGCAGTTTTGATTGGAACAACATCTCAAAATGTTTAAGAACACATTCCAATCTGGTTTCCTCTCCATTTTATACAGCCTCGGGTAAGATAATCCTTTTGTTTTCTATGTTTTTTGCTAAACCTTATTTTGGACATTTGCAGTTTCTATTACTGAATTTCTGAATTTTTCATTTTGGTTTTAAACAGGAGCAAGCCCTTGCAGATATGGGACAAAGAAGGTAAGTAGCTTCCAAGCGTTGGCAGTTTAGGTTTTTCTTGATACTGACTTGCAACTAATTCTTACGTCAAGGGTAGTAGTTTCTTATGTTGTGCTTTGCAATTTGAAGTTCAAATGGTATTGTGGGGCTTCTTTTTTACAGCCTCAACCCATGTAACAATTTCTCATTCATTAGAAGGGAAAATATTATGTTTCCATTGAAATGCCTATTTCTCAAGTTTTACATATCTACATTGTTTGACATTCAACAAGCCACAGTCGGGACAGGTGGGTTGGGTTGCCAGTTTTGTAGCATTCGTGGTAGAAAGTCCAGAGGGTGACACTTGTTTTATTCTCCTTTTCCTCTTTTCTGTTTTCCCCATATCATGGGGGTGGGTATATATGGTTACTGTTATGAGAATTACATATGTCCATTTTATTAAAGTTGGAATAAGCTTTGTCTCTCTAGGTTTCTCATGTTTTCTATGGTTCACTTTTAAGTTGCTTCTATGACTGCCCTAAAAGTTCTCTCTCTGTTCAAAACTAATGTGACAGTTTACACTCATATTGTGTGTGCCACAATTCTTGGTGGGAGAGTCATTTTGAAGTTCTACTTATGAGTTGAGAAAACTATTGGTTATCAAACTCAATGTGCTATATCACTTGTCTTTATTTTGTTGTAGTGGTGAATGGCCACATCAAGCGACCACAAGATGAAGACATACAATCGAACGTCCTGGAAATAGTTGGATCAAATGTCCAGTCAACATTCATTACTTGCCCTGCAGATCCAGCTGCTACACTTGGTATAAAGCTGCCATTCTTAGTTATGATTGTGAAAAATCTGAAGAAATACTTTACATTTGAGATTCAAGTGCTGGATGACAAGAATGTCAGAAGGCGTTTCCGGGCTTCTAATTTTCAAGTGTGTAAGTCCTCCCTATTGTTGTGGTAATGCAATTGTTTCCCATTTATGAGTTCTTTGTCCTACAGAGAATGATTTTGTTGAGTTGTCGTAGTCCTCAGTTAAATGGTAGTCTTGATTCTCAAAGAGGTCCTTGAAAAAATATGTGGTATGTAGGCCATTCCATCCAGTGGTCCACAAGATTGGGGATCGGTTGTCTTAAATTAAAATGCAATTCTTGTATTATGTTGCAAACTTTCGTGTTGACAAAATTAGTTTGTGTGCAGCTTTATCTGGGCTGCACTTTTTTAACATGCCTAATTGGGTAACTGTTGAAAATTCTAAAAGAATTAAGTACCCTTCATGTTGAATTATGGAGACATGCTATTCAACAATTTGTAGGACTTAAAGATGAGCTGATCTCTCATGTTTTATTTTCTTTATATTTAAGCAAAATTAAGGACACTAATATGCATCTATTATGTATATGGAGTCAACAAAGCTTTAGTGTGTTTGGTGTCCTTTTAGCTTATTTTCACCACCTGCTTATAAAAGACACACATTGTATGCAAAATATAACCAACAGTGAGTGTGGAAAGTTGTAGTACAATGAAATAAGGGACAAAACAACAGATAACGCCACTTAAAAAAACTCGCTTGACAATTTATCTAAAGTAAATAAATAAATAAATTCTCAGACGTAATATGCCCTGTTTCTCTGTTGTTCTATATTAAATTGAGTGAATAGGGGGCCTTGCTTGATGATTAGAGCAGGGAAAAATAACATTCTTAATAGACCTAGAAACTGCCAAACACTGGTGACTTTATGATCCCTCATTTTATGTTAAATGCGTAGCAATCTTCTTGCTTCTAAATATAAATGTTGCAACTGCGAAATGAAGTCAGGAACTTTTCTTTTCTTTTTTTCCTTCTTTTTTGTTTTTCTCTCTCTCTCTCTCTCTCTCTCTCTCTCTCTCTCTCTATATATATATATATATTATATTTAACCCTTCTTGTCAGTTTAACACTATTTCAAGAGGTATCGACTTTGTTTTAACAGTGAATACTATTCACTTTTGCTCTTAAATGAAGACTAATGGAATTCTTCCTATATTGAGTATGTTTGGAGTTGTATAAAATTATATAAAATTGTAAAAAGTTAATGTCTCATATTTTGTATAGTGAGTAAAAAAATTAAATTTTACAGCTTCATAATTCGTATTTGTAGAAATTTGTAAAGTTTTGTATTTTTTTTTTTACAACTCCAAACGTTGCTATTATTTTGGAAAGAAGAATGTAGACTCTGGATTCTCATCGTTATAAGAATTATTAGGTAATCTTTGGTACTGAATTAACAATCCCATTGCAATATTTTATAACAACGTCAAACTTAATTAAAACTATATATCTGAATTATTTATTCTCCCCCCCCCCCCAACCAAAAAAAAAAAATTCTCAATTTTCATATATCAGAGTTGTACAAAGTTGGGGGGCTATTCTTAAATTAAAATATTATAAGTTCCTGAGAAGAGGGAGAGGGTGGCAACCTTCAAATATGTGAGGAATTTTGTGGTAAATACATGTCAACTAAGGTCCGCCCTCCTTTTTCCCTCTTCTTTTTTTCTCTTTACCGAGAATTGCGACTAAGAATTCTTCTTATTTGTTATAGGCCATGACTCGAGTGAAACCATTTATCTGCACAATGCCTCTGAGGATGGATGAGGGATGGAATCAAATTCAGTTGAATCTTGCTGATTTTACAAGACGAGCCTATGGAACCAACTATGTTGAGACACTGCGGGTTCAGGTTCATGCAAACTGCCGACTTAGAAGGATATATTTCTCTGACCGCCTTTATTCGGAGGAAGAGCTACCACCGGAATTCAAACTGTATCTTCCAATGCAGGTACCATTAGCGTGCCGTTCCGGTTAATTTTACGTTTCTGTGGCCTCATCCAGTGACTTTTGAATCTCATGCATCCTCTATTATTTTGAGTTGCAGAAAGCATGATGGTTTTGTGGAACTCGGTGCAACTTGAATGCTGAAGGAGGAGTCCTTTCGAATTCTCCTGTGTTTTGATCGCACACTATTAGTTTTATCAGCTGGTTAAGTTGTTTGTAGTTTTACAGTTTGTGCAGAAAGTGAGAAGTCTTAGATAAGATCTACATTTGGTGCACAATCAGTCCAGGTATTTCCTTAATATATACTAGTGATATCCGACCATCATTTATAAATTTATGCTAATCTGCTATTATTGGCGCATGTTATTGTGATGAGTAGTGCTATGCAACAAGATAAGAATTCTTTTACCAGAATAGAGTACCCAAATGATGTGATTTTGTTGTGGGCCAATCTTTTAAATATCAAAACTAACAAAAATACATTTCTATTGTAAATAAAATTTTTGGTAGAAAAGCATTTCCCGATCATCATTGGCAGTGAATCTGCTGTTTTGGAGCTGGGTCTCTAATTGGTCTTTTCTTGTACCCATTTTGAGAAGACAATTTCACCAGTTTAAATTGCAAAATAACCCAGTGTCTGTTTGTTTATAGAATGGATTAATATAAGAGCTAGGTTGAACAATGATTCTTGCTGTTGATGGTATGCATTATTATTGAATTCAAGTCCTGCGAGAGAGTAGAAATATTTTTGCTTCAAATTTATTATAAGATAGCAGGTTTATTGACTTTGTGGGTCAGGTAGCCTCTTGGGGGTGATAATAACTGTCGGAGCATAATATCAACACGACTTGAGTATTCATGTGTATTCGAATCGTAGGAGGTAGGAGTTAGCATTCGCTGGTATGCTCAGTTTGGTGACATTATTGTTGCTGTGATTAAGAAGTGGTACCAACTATACCCACTAAAACGATAAGAATTTCTCAAAGTTATAATTGTACATATTTGTAAAGAATTCAAACGTGATAATGGTATTATAATACAATATAATGACAATGCTGCAAAGAAATATGATATGAATACCTTAAAATGTCAGAATCGACATTAACAAATTGATAAGATTTTTAAATAAATTAATGATTTGATATGTTTACTAAATTTTGACTTATATGAGTATATAGATAACATGATCACAAATTCAGAGAGT
>JAVXUM010000021.1:17923143-17938362 GCA_035590655.1 Pouteria glomerata | reverse complement strand
AAATTTATAAAAATTTTACGAAATACAAGATAAAAAAATGTATTAGTTTTAGAGATTTTTGGAGTTCTTCATAAATTTTTTAACTTTTTTAAGCAAACCAAACTGGCCCGTAATTAACATACATAAAATTTAACTTATACAATTTATGGAATTGATTTGAACTAATGGAATCCTCATGTTGGTTTCATTCGGTTCTCTATGTCTTCGAGAGCCGTGGAATTTAATTAAACTAATGGAATCCTGGTGTTGTTTTGATCCCATTTTGTATGTTTTCGAATTGGTTCGATTTTGATTGTCTACTTTTATACAGTTGTTATAAATATATAAGTAGTATTTAATTTGTATTTTTACTTTTTATTTTTTGTTTGTTTGGAGATATTTACACTCCTCTATTAATTTCTCTTACTTCATAATAGTTTTAGTGGAAAAGAATAATGCAGAGTAAGAAAATCTAATGAAGGCGTACATTTATCATTTTTTTATTATTTTATTTTTATTTTTATTTTTATTTTTATTTTTTATTTTTTGCTTTGAGATTAATATTTTAAAAATACTGAAACACATTTAATTTGATATTTTTTATTTTTCATGTTTTGGGTTGAAAGGTCTAAATTGACTTTTTTTATTTTGCATTTCATGTATAAATTTATTTTCTAATTTCTAAAATAAATTTTGAAAACACAAGTAAATAAATATATTTTAAACTATTTTTATTGTTTTCAAAAACGTGAAATGGCAAATGAGCCCAAAATAAGTATATTAAATAGATTCTTATTATATATTAAGAAAAATATTTTAAATAAAAAGTTCGTCATTTTTATCCTCAATATGAAAAAATAAAACTAAATAAATTAAAGGAAAACAACATATCAAATTGTTTTTTTTTTAATTTTTTTCACGCGCTTATAAAGTGGGTTTTGAGTTAGATAATAAGATTGTGTTAGGGTAGGGTCGTGTCCTAGAGATGCAAACGCGAGAATTGAAATTTTGGAGACTGCAATCCAAATCCTTTCTATAAATAAATAAAATTTAATTTGTTACATTCTTAGGGTGTTTGGAAGAAAAAGATTTGACAAAAAGTACAGTAAAAGTACAGTTAATTTGATATAAAGGTGATAAGTGTTAAAATTTAATTGAAAGAAAATATGAAAAATAGTTAAATTTGGTAAAATTTGATAACTTTTGATGCCACCAAACGAGCCTAATTGTTTGAACGTAAAATTTATGTGCAGGAAAAGTTTTTTTTTTTTTTTAATCGCATACATCCATTTGTATTAAGTCTACTGGTGGTTGATGTACAAGTCTGAAATATGTGGAGTCAAAATTGAATTAAATTATTGGTGAGTGTATTTTTAAATCTGCAACCAAATCGATTTGAAAAGAAAGAACCAATTCGATTCTCAAACTCCTACCGTAAACCAATTCCAACGGTAGTTCATACTAAAATAAATATTTTATAATTTTATTAAAGAATTAATTATCTTTACAACTCTTATACTTAAGTTGAAAATCACTTAGATCTTCTTGATTTTATTATTATGAACTAATGCCGCTTATATTGTTAACTAAAGTGCAAAAGATAACAACAATTAACATGTAAAAAGATAAAATTATCCTTCACTCATTCCTAGCATCAACAATCTGTGTTTGGGCAATTCTCTCGTCTCCACATGAAGTAAACACTTTACTATTAATGAACACCAAGCCCAAAATCATCTCTAAAAATCATCTCTCAAACCCAGAGTCATCTCTAAAATCATCTGTGTATATACATGTATTTGCAAAAAATTTCAAAATCCCAAATCCTTTATACACAACTGATCTAAATTTTGTATATATACGCCACACATGTTCGCCAAAATCTTCAAAATTATCTTCAAAAAATCTCTAACACAAATTCTGACCCACATTGATCTGGGTTTGAATCAAGTTAATCGGATGATCCCAAAGTTCATTGCAGACATGATGGAGCTTAAGAGGCCAAGAAGAAATGAATAGCAGAAAGATTCCCACGGAAAACCATCTAATATATATATATATATAATATTGCATATAAGAAGAGGAAGAAAGCATTCAAAGGCTCTCTATGCAAAAAAAACTCACATTGATTTAATGTTCAGATATTAAATCCAAAAAATATATAAACCCAAAAAAAAAAAAAAATGCACATTGATTCAATGTTTAAAAATTGAATCCAAAAATATATAAATCCCAAAAAATATATAATCTATGAAGCTCTCAATCCACTCGTCGGGGTTGAACTCTCTGCCTTTTGATATCGAGTGGATTTCTATGTTCAGAAATTGATACCCAGGCTCTCCAGTAGCTTGGTGACAATTTACAGACGAAGAACGACAAAAGAGAAGAACAATAGCTCCTCCTTTTTTTGAACCCCGAAGGTATTTTTATTTCTTCGCTTTGGTGTTTTCGCTTAGAGATGACATACTCGCACATCTGATATGCGTGTAACGCACGTACAATTAAATCACACAATTTCATCTATTTTTTTGGTACTTTAGCGAATAATACAACAGGTATTAGTATGTAATAATAAAGTTGACGGATATAAATAATTTTCAATTTAATTACAGAAAATATGAAAGTAATTAACCCTCTAATAAATTAAAATGACACACACAAAAAAAACTATAGGTATGATCCCTTAGTTGACTCTTAATTGAAGGGAACTGTGATGTTTTGCCGTCGCTAAGAGAGGAACACAGATATTATGCCGTAGTGAAGAAGGTGATTTTACAATTAACTTATATTAAATGCCAATCCTTTTTCCGAAAGCCACCACTCTCCTACGGTGTACCAAAAGAACGGGATACAGTAACCTGAAGTAGCTCAAGTGGTTATATACTGAATTTGCTCTCTAGTTATTACAAATTTTAGTTTTTTAAATACTTATTCGGTCATTAACTTTAAAGTCCCAAAAATTATTTAAGATAAACACAAACAAGCACAAACACCCTGATTCATCCCACAAAAAAAAAAAAAAAAGGGAACAGATCGGCATGGAAAAAGAAATATATACGTCACCCTACCCTAAATATTGCTTTGACTTTACACTTGATGTTGCTGGCTTGTGTGTGATACAAATTGTATGGTATGAAGTCTCAAACAATTTTTTTTTTTTTTTTTTTTTAAATCATATGGTTCAGAATCTTCCATGCAAGATCATTCAAGGTACCAGCCCGAAGCGCCAACATAACACAACTAACAACTGATGATTGGGTACAATTTCCGTTCTAAACTTCAAGAGGAAGAAATTTTAACTTGCAGTAAACATCAAATCAGGAGAGTTCAAATGCCTGGTGAGACATCTCCCAAGATTATGTCGTCCAACCAGACCTCATACTCTCTCCTCCCCACCTATTTGACTCTCTGACTGCAGTTACTTAGGTGGCATCCAGAAATTGAAGAGATCGAATTCCTCCCAGGAACACACAAAACAAAGATATGAACTGGGAATCAAAAATTCCTTTCAACCCATCCGTTGGGCATCCCAGTGGTGGGTGGGTCGGTGGGTTGATTCGTGTAGGCCAAACAAAGAAATACCACCTCAGCTGATAACATCTGCTAATGATCTAGAAATAACTCAAGACAAATTAAATATTTGCACTGGCCAGTTGTGCTTTCGACCATCAGGGCCAATCCCAGTAATCTCCAAGGAGATGTCGATACTGCGATGCTGAGAAGCACGGGCAATGCTGATGCGGGAATGGATTCTCACAGCTGGGCAGCCATCGCCACCAACAGCTGCCGATCTGTCAGCATCAACCTTTCCCGATGCCATTGCAATTGGTTCCCTGAAGGTTAGAATTGTTTGTGTCCAGTGTGTTTTTGGAGCATATGGGGATGTGGAAAG
Organism: Pouteria glomerata; assembly: GCA_035590655.1. Lineage (NCBI taxonomy): Eukaryota > Viridiplantae > Streptophyta > Magnoliopsida > Ericales > Sapotaceae > Pouteria > Pouteria glomerata. The sequence continues at coordinate 17,934,491 of JAVXUM010000021.1, read as the reverse complement.
AATGATAGGCATTTCTTTGCAGAACCTCCTCGTGAAGCCAGTCTCAAACCACAGGACAACTCCGTAACACCATGTTTTCCAACATCTTGAATCCGTGGAGAAGTTTGTGGGATTATCAAAATGTGGTTTCAACTCGAAAGTTGAAGTGAAATCAATTTCATCAGGTGTCATCTCCAGCAAATCAAATGACTGAAAGGGAAAAAAGGGGTACGTGACACGAATAATTCCTTAACAAAATCAAATCCAAGCATCAAAAAGCTCAACATAGATAAATAGGACATTGAACACACTAACCTTGAGGACCACACTATTGGTTACTATATCATGACCGTCAACAACATCGACAACAGGAACCCGAGCAGCATCCTCAACAAGTTCCTTGCCTATGCAAGACATATTGAAACCATACACGTTTTCCCAAAAGGGGATGCTAGTAGCACCTCTTCCGAATCCAGCAACAAACTAAAAATAAATTCCAGGAGAAGTCATATCATCATCCCCGGTAGAGAAACCCCATAAGAAATAAGAGAGCAATGATAAGCTTTAGAAAACATACCATAGTAGCTGTGTCAGGGAGCATGGCACCTCCAGGCTTCAACCATCGATCCCGTGCAAAAAGTACAGAGCTAAGCATTGACTCATATAGTAGGCAGTAGCCCATCCATTCACTCACTAACACATCAATACTGTGCGGTTGAATGTGTTCGGAACCATCAAGCTCTTCAACCATACCCTGGACTACTCTTATTATGCCAGTGCATTGGCTGATTCCTCTAGTTGGGCTTTGACTCCACAAAAGGCCATTATCTTTAGCAATCTGAGCTTGTCCAAACGAAAAAGGTTTTTTTTTTTTTTTTGGATTAAAGTCTTGTAAAGTACATAATGGAGAGGTGATCAAAATTACAAATAAAGGTAATTTAAACAGCTATAAAACCAAGAATGAAAACCTGAGCTGCCACTGTGGCCATCTTGTGACTAGCTTCAACTGCAGTAACACTTGAAGCACCTGCTTGGGCAGCAAAGAGACTAGTATAAACAGGAAAAAAGAATAAGATGCATTAATACCCTAGTAAAAAATTAACATTTAAAACAGAGTAATCAATTTTACTAAACCAACAGATGGCCCATCCATTATGAATACTGCATGATTGGCTATTTGGATTACAGAGGGATAAAACTAAAAGAAAATATGTAAATCAGTTCATGCAATGCACCTAATCAATGGGCCCTCACTGCAAATGAAACATAGAGAAAATTGCTTATAGTAATAACTACAGAACCAACTGTGCTGCCCAATAAACTAAGCAATCTGACTTAGTACAAGGAAAATAAATCCTTAGGTCCTGTGTTACATTGCAAATGGGTGGAAAATTTTTCTTACTTGGAATGGTAGCAAAAAGAAGGCAATTAGTGGAACTTCTTGACATTCGTTAGAGGAGCTATAAGAAGTGTGATAGTTCAACTAGAGACGAAGGTCTTGGATTTGGTTAATGGAGGGGATTACAACAATCTGTTCCCGTCCCATGGAGAGGTAGAGACTCAAGTACAAGAAGCTCAAATAGCTGCGGATGGTTAGCTGAAGTGGTTGAAGGTTGAGAAGGGATGTTGGGTCCTTTTGTGTTAAGGTGGTAGTGGAAGGGATTTGAGCATTTGTTAAATATCCCTAAGGTGGAGAGGAGGGATCTTGATTGACACTGAAGGAAATTTAGGGAGTTTCAAGATGGAACAATAGGGATGGTAGATGTTCATTCAAAATTGCAGACGGTGGGGATAGAGCAATGGCCAAAGAAACCGACGTAAATTCTAGACGTGATTTAAGAATAGAACAACATTTTAAGTAGCAGAGTTTGGCTATGATATAGTTGGATTTTAAGGAGGGTTTTGCCCAATCTTGGTCAATTTGCAGATCTTGTTGATTATACCGTTTTGTAAGGAATATAAAGGCCATTTTTTTGTGTTTTTATGTTCTAAAAGTGCATAGGCATCTTTTTTTAGTTTGGGCAATGAAAGTACTGAAGAATTAACCTGTTTTACGTATGTGGATTGCAATGAAACTAATCAAAAAAGAACTACAATTTCCATATCCAGTTGTTAAATGCATGAACCCATTTGACGCATGCATGCAACAAAAGTTTCCTGACATAGAAAAATGGCTGTTTACAGGTGCTCATTTTCAATTGAGGTACATTTTTGAATCATTCATATTCATGGATGCAGTGGTTACTTCAGCCAGAAAGCTTTTACACTGCATGGCCCACTGCAGACACGAGTGCTACAAGATTGTGTCTGACAAAATTCTTCAGGCCAGCTAATGAACAACCGCTTACATAAGTTTAATGGGAAGGACATTTCAAAATCAGAAGAAAATAATCACAGAGATGAGCTCTTTGAAACATCTGATAGACCAGTAGGAAGAGAAAATGAATGCTCTGAGCACCTGGGTCATTCTACAAAAGGGCAGACTCTAAAGTAATGCATCAAAATCCATAATCATACTTAAGTCTAATTTGACTGTAAAGAAGCTATTATTAACCAATATCGGGGCAAGTTGTGCAGAATATTACAAGGGAGCCTCTCTTATGAGAAACAAGCTTGGAAAAGAAAGGCATGAAATATATTGCTACTCACTCCATTAATAATAGACAAATTGAAATTTCAAAACAGCATGGAATTAAGCCAGCATTTTTTTTTTTCTTATTTCCATCAGAACACCCCATGATTAAGAAACTGATAATTCAAGAACATTAGGATAATGGAAATTAATGCAAGGTCTTTCATTTTCATTTGTCTTTCATTTTTCATTTACTCCATTGCTTTTATAGGGGGATTTCAATCCACTTTTGGTGAAGAAATTATGATTGGGTATTCAAATTTGATTCATATTCAAGCAACCACTGGCACAAGCATGAATCATAACTCTGAAAATAAATCTTTCATTGTTTAAATTAGCTACCACACTTCCTACTATGTCAAGAACATCACAAAATATATTTATGAAAACAAAATAAGCAGGCAGAAAATCTCAGTCAGTCGATACGAACAGTATCACTAATAATTAGTTGCTCCATAAAATGTAAGTAAAGATAATTTGGACAGGAATAAAAAGTACATAAAGCACTTCTCACCTCAGAATGCCAGTCCCACATCCTACATCCAGAACAGCAGCACCATTCAGGAGAGAAGGATTATTTAAGATGGCCTGTCTATAAGCATCAGTTCTTGCCTACAGAACCAGAACAGGTAAATTGTCAAATACTAATAAACACTTGTGATAAACTTGCATTTTTCCAAAATTCATTCCCACAAGATATGTAAGATTCTATTTACCTTATCACTTATCATCTCCCTGTGGATCCCAAATGAACTGTATGATACAAAATAATTTTTATTCACGTTCTTGATTTCATTAGCTACCACCTTTGCAATGGATACTCTCAAATGATTATCTACCCCTTCCAGCTTTCTATCAGATGAATAACCATCTTCTTTTGCATCAAAACCATTGCCTTTCACCGCAAAAGGATTTGTCACTTTTAAACAATCAATGGAAGAAGAGGCAATCTCGTTTCTTCCATTCTCACAAGTGCTAAAAAAACATCTATGTGCTTCTAATGCATTATCATCGTCAATGCAAATCGCTTCACAATTAATAAGATCACTCGTTTTGTCAACTGATGCAGTATTCTCATCATCAACTTCATAATCTTCATAATCTTCATCAAAACTGTATAAAAGTGGATCCTCTTGCATGAAAGGTTTTAGATATCTGTCATCACTCCATGGAAGGATATTCTCTTTGAAACTGAATGCTTTGTGTAAATGACTCTGTAGATCTTGCTTTGACCGACTGGCAAGACCGCAACTCCAACATCTGTTTTCTGTCACCTGGCCAAAAAAAAAAAGAAATACAAATTCTAAGCTAAGCTTAGCCCAATAACTAGGTCCGTTTGGTATACCTATTTTGGGCTGTTATTCATTTTGCATTTTTGAAAACAAAGAAACAGTTTAAACGCATTGGTCCCTTGTATTCTTAAAACCTGTTTTAAAAAATGGGTTTACACATACAATGCAAAATGACCAAAAGTCATTTTGAGACTTTTAACCAAAAACAAATGGAATCCCAAAACACAGAAATCAGAAAATATCAAATCAAATGCGTTTTCAATACTCTTAAAACATGAATCTCAATAAAGAAAGCAGAAAGTAGAAAACAAAAATAAAAAATAACAAAATACAAATGCAAACCAAATGCCATCTTAGCATAAGGCACAATTTCCCTGCAGGTCTCCATAGAAAAGTTTAACACACACAACTACTAAAATCCATCAATATGCCAACTAATAAGTTCAAATGTATCTTATAACAACAAGGATATTCCAGGAAACTCTTAATCTGCTTTATTCTCATCACCGGATAAATAAGCTAGAAGAACATGCAATTTCTCTCTCAACATCCTATGCTATAAATAATTTATGAGAAATAAAAAAGGGGGGTAAAAATGAGAAGAGAAAAAAAAAATTTGAGGAGAAGGCATTCACACATAGTGTGTACTTTTGCCCTAGTTTTATTTAGGTGTTAGTACACTAGTTTTTTCTAAAGTATCACGTAATAATGAGTCAGAATTCAGGGACTTTTAGTGCAATTAACTCTATTGTTTTCCCTTATATTGAAGGCACCAAAAAGAAGAATCCGAAGGAATACCTGAGACCTGACGTAGTTGATGAGCTTGAAGGAACCATAGAAATCCAAGCCCAAAGTTTTCCTGATGCTATGAAAATCGAAGTGGTGAGCGGACCGACAGTGCTCAAAGAGTTCGTAGCTCGAATTGTAATTGGAATCGCAGAACAAACAGAGAAAATTAGAGTCCAAATCACCTTCTCCTTCATCGTCACCATCTACTGCATTCCAATCGCCCCAGTCCTGCTCTTCATCTTCATGATCATCATCTTCTTCTTCTGCTTGCACAGGGTCCGGTTTTTCATTCAGTGTCAGGTTTTTCGCCATGGTTGTCACTTGAAGAGCATAAACCACAAAACTGCTTCAACCCCTTTGCCCTCAGCAACGCCTGGGTACCGCTCAAAACCCTAAACCCCCTAAAATCAACAACACCGTGTTTGGCAGATGGCAAAGGATGAGAACTCGGGTTTTTCTTTTTGCTCCGCTTGCGAGTTTAGGAGAGAAAAAAATAGAAAATATTAGTTGAGAGGGTAAAATAACATAAAGAAATGATAACGGTGAATTTGATATATTTGTTTTGGTTCGATTTTTGTTTTGTGTTTTTTTGAATAGCTCAAAATATATTTAATTATTCGTATTTTTAAAATTTATTTTATAAAATAAAAAATGAGTTTACACATAAAATGAAATATCAAAAGTCATTTTGGACTTTTTACCCAAAATAAAAATAATCTTGAAACACAAAAAATAAAAGATGTCAAATTAAATACATTTTTAGTATTATTTGAATATGAATATCAAAACAAAAAATTAAAAATAAAAAATAGAAACAAAAACATAAAACCCCCATTTGGTAACGTTTTTGCTTCGGTTTTTATTTTCATATTTTTGAAAATTGAATACAAAACGCATTTGATAAAAATGTTTTCGTTTTTTTGTAGTCAAAAAAATAAAAATTGTTGTCAAAATGGGACAAAAAACGGAAACATCCTCGGACGTGTTTTCACGTTTGTTTTTTTTTTTTTTTAAATGAAAACAGATTCTATGGGCAAGCGAAAAAAAGGTCCCAGCCATTTGACACTTCCGAAAAGAAAGCCCCCCTCTTCCACTCTTTCAGGTACGACCTCTTCTTCTTCTTCTTCTTATTCTTCTCCTCCTCTCTATCATCCCCCCAAATCTTCTTTTTTTCATTTTCTTCCGCTTATTTTCTCTCTCTCTCCCACCCGCATACGGGGCGATCGATTCGTTGCTGTCAAATTGGCCTCTTCCTCCTCTTCTTCTTCTTCTTCATCTCTTGTACGATGATGATCTGGTCTTCACATCTCCAGCTACCCGATCTGGGTTTGTCCATTCTCTTTTGCTGGGCCTTTTCTCTTCTCTTATTGCCAGATCTAGTCTCACCTCAGCTTTCTTTGTCCAACCACAGTGGAAATTTAATTTGCCCTAATATTTACCCTAAATTGATGTAGATTTGTGTTAACCTTAACTTTTTTTTCTATCTTTTTTTTTTTGGCTCAACAGTCTGATAGTTGAAGAAACCAAACACAAAAAAACATCTGAAGAGCCTCCTTGACATTCTGTGGTAAACATTTTTCAATTTGGTAATTTTTTTTTTTTTTTGGTGCTTAAATGATATTACGAGCTATAAGTTTTTTCCATTAAGATCTCAAAAATGGTAGCTTGAGCTTATATTAGCATTATAATTTCTCGAGATGGGATGTTGTGAGTTTGCTTGTTCACTTATCAGCTTTATTGTCTTTGTTAAGTATGTAGAAATAAACCTACGGCAAAAATAATTTGTCTACTTTTTTTAACAATGTGATAAATTTTTTTTACAGAATAACATAAGAATCTCTACAACATATAAGACATAAATTTAAATTGGAACACCTGGTATTTTAAATTTAGATATTTATATAATATTTTGGATAAATAAAATATTTAAATTGAGTTTAAGTGGATTACTGTATTTTCCTGGGCTAAGTTTAGCCCAAAGTGATATTGGGTTAGATGAATGGCCTAACCATTTTTTCCTTTTCTTTTTCTTTTCTTCATTTTCTTCTTTTTCTCTTTTTCCTTCGTTCTTCTTTTGTTCGGCTATCCAGAGAGAAAACAGGGAAGAGCAAGAGAAAAAAGTGAGAGAAAAGAGAAAGAAGAGAGAGAGTGAGTTTTGGTGCGGAAGATTGGTAGATCGGGGGAGATCTTGACGTGGTGTGATTCGTTTCCCGTGATTTGGACTGAGGAGGGAGAAATCAAGGCTCGAAGTTTGGAGGCCAAACATGATTTTCTTCATTTTATCCATTTTTCTTCAGATTCGAGGTATGTGGGACCTAGATCGTGTTCTAGACGTCATAAAGATCATTTTGATATATTTATATGCATGATTTGGTTAAAAAGGAAGAGATTTGAGTCTATGTACATACATGTATAGCTGTGCGTATATATATGTATATATACGCGAAATTCTTGCATATTTTTGAGTTATTTTTTGATTAAATGTTACAGAAACATGTGGTTTCATTGGCTAAGTGTTTATAGATGAAATATTGTTGAGATTGAGGTTTGGGTTGATGATTAGGGAGAGATTTGGGGTTTGGGTTTGGGTTTGGTTGAAGACGAACCCAGGTGTTGGGCACTGGTCACTGGTGTCCGGACGCCATGCTTGGTGTCCTAACGGTGTCCTGATGGTGTTCGGACACCAGCACTGTATGATTTTAAAATTATTTGAAAATGATTTCTAAATGTTTGTTTGGTGCCCAAATTTGTTATTAATGGTTTTTAATAATAAAATAGGTTCCAAATCATCCTCAAACCTCATGAGAATGTGTTTTTACATTAAATTAATAACTAATGTGTTTTTACATTAAATTAATAATTAATTACATGATTGGGTATATCATGTGCATTGGGCTAGGGTGGTTTCATCCAGTTGATATGATGTGCATTGATTGGCTGAGAGTGCCACTTTGTGATGTGACGTACCGAGACACGTGTTATATATATTGATGGGATCAATGTTCTTATAAAAAGAACAAAATGAGTTTTGAAAAATGCCTGGTGATCTCCAGTTGATATATATGACTAGAGTTTAGTCATGCAAAGTTGGGACGTAAATGTGAGATATATATGGAGTTTGAGATTTCTTTGGACTGCAGTCAGATACCTGCTTCGGATAAGCAGATGTCTACCTGCGATAGGCGGATGCTTGATTAAAGGTGTAACACGGCTCTCTAACGGAAGGGTCAGAGGGTGTAACACGGTGCCCCTGAGTGTTACACTTGTAGGGGTGTAACACAGTTCTCTACATGGTATATCTATATGAGATATATGCATTTGCCGCTAGCGCTGAAAATGGTGTGGTTGGTGACCCCATGTACTTGGCTAAGTGTCACCCGTCCTAGGATAAGGTTAGAGGTAGATGGAGAATTTAAGATGCATGGCCACTGCATTTTACTTCATTATACAGCATAAGACATGTATGTTTATATTGTGTTGTTGTGAATATAGTTGTGAATATATTTATGTGATATATATTGACTAGTGTACACTTACACTGTCCTACCTACTAGACTAGTTAGCTCATCCCATCCACTTTGCAGGTGATCCAGCGAGATCAGAAAGTGATCACCCCGAGTTAAGTTAACTACCAGATGGACCTAGAAAGTCTTTTATACATTCTGGATTATTGTATCTTATTTATGTGACCCAGACTGTGGGTCCCAATACTTATGATAATTCTGATTGTATGGTGATGTATGATATTATTTTTATTTAAAATGGGAATGAGATACGAATGTTAGTTGCTCTGATTATTATTATTGTTATGTGACGTAACCCTGGCACAAGTTTATTTTATATTTTATTAGTTCCGATATTCCGATGTCGTCCGTCCCAGATAATGATATTAGGGGCGTGACATGAATAATTTAAACGATTTTATCAATTTTGTATTTAATCCAAATTATGTATTAATTTTGAAATCAAATAGAGATGTGTATTCTTAAATCAGATCCTAAAAAAGTAATTTGTAATTACTCATAAAAAAATTAGTAACTTCAAGGATGAAGATGAAAAATAATATGCTTTATTAAAAATTTTATGGGAAAAATGTTGATTATTATTTTAAAGCAATAAATTCATAATTAGTTTACATTATTTTAACTAATATTCTTTTTATTTTAACTTTTGGGAATTGCATTTTGCAGCATCATCCAATAAGATAAGGATTGCAAGTATTAACCCTTCCAAAGTTTTAAATTAAAAAAATAAGGATAACTTTTTTAATTAAAATTTATTAGTTTTTTTTTACTGTTTTAATTAAATTTTGACACATTATTTTTATATTGAATTTTTGTATTTTCATTGTACTTTTTGATAAACTAAACACGTTTTGACTAACTACGTATTGCAAAGTTAGTAGATTAAATCAGTACACTAAAAACTAACAGCATACCAATGTTTTGATTTCTTAAGCATTCTAAGACCTAATTTTTTATTTTTTTTTTTACTATTCTCCAAGATTTATATATAAACTAGGAAGCAAATTCCACTTTTGGATTGCGTGATGGTAATGATGGGATACTAACATAAGTATGGTGCCTGAGGGGTCTAAGGTTCTTTATTGGCACTATTTCTAAAGCTTATCTTTTCTTCGGTTAAATTGGTACGGAACTTATAAGCCTTCAACATTCAGGAAAATTGTAATGGCAATTAGTTAACACAACGTAGGCAATGTCGAGGAAGACAATGTAGTAGCACTTGATGTTGACAAAAATGATAACAAAAAAATCGGCCCATGGCCAAAAAAGAACAAAAAGATTTTTGTTAACTTGATGGACGAGGAGGTAAAAAAAGGAAATAGGTGAATAGAGATGTTCATCAGGCAGGCCTGGACTTACTTGAGGGAGAAAATGATGACCAAAACTAATTATGCTTACACTAATAACTAGTTGCGTAACAAGTACAAGCAACTACAGATATTGTTCAATAAATTTCAACAAATTCTGAAAGAAATTGGTGTCAAATGGGACCCTATTACAAATATTGTCACAGCTCTGGATAACGTTTGGGGGAGACTTTTCAAGGTAGCTTCAAATGATTTTGTTATATTATTCTTCCTTCCAACTATTACGTTATATAAATATGATATTATTCTTTCGTTCGAGTATTGAGTTATATAAACTTCTTATTACGCCTTCTTTCCCGTATTGTTTGTTATTATTCTTCTTTTCCATTGTTACGTTGTATAAATTTTATTTAAATTTAATACTATTTTTAAAATGTCATATAGGTAAATAAATTTACCCAAAAATTCCAAAAACAAAAAGGACTGTCATACAATCAAGAGTTGTTGTGTATTTTTAGAGACATATCCGCAACCGGTGAATACGCTCACCCTTCTACTAAGGCACCTCCACCTTCTCTACTAGTAGTACCAATGACGACCGTTGTAAGGCCACCTGGAGATTGATAAGGATAATGAGAAACACACGAAAAAAATGCATCGTAAGGAAAGTTATAATGCCTCATTGTCTGCTGTTTTGCAAACAATAGCGAGTCTAATATAAGAAAGGTGCAATTGATGGAGAAAAAAAAGTCAGAAAAAAGTGTCACTATAAATAGGAAGGGGCCTGATGAGAAACGTTTGTATATCGAAGAATGTTTAGCGACCTTGAACAATCTGAAGGACATTAATGTAGCAATGTATATGAAAATGATATATGAGGACGTCATTGCTTGTGAAATATTCTTAGAGATTCCTGATGATAGAAAGAGAGATTGGATCATAAATATGTGGGATGTTTGTGTTGTTAAGTCTCAATACTTTTATGTTTTCTATTGTAAGGATTGATGATTTTGTTTGCTATTTCGGCTATTTTGTTTGACTATTATATTTGGATTATAATGTCTAAATTTCTGATGTTTGGATGCACTTGCTATTTTATGTATGATGGCTTCATTTAAATAGTTTATTAGTACTTACATATTTTACCTAGTTTGAAACGTTAGTGATGTATATTGCTTTTTTTGTCTTAGTTTGAAATAGTGTTCTTTGAGGATGAACAAGACTTTGTCATGTTCTTACAATTAATTAATAGAATATTGTAGCTCATTTATTAATACAATTTTATTTAATTTAATTGATTACAGATCAATTAGTAATGAACACTGCAAATCCTAAAAATCTTTTCAACATTAACTCGGATGATGATATAAATGATTTTGTCGTAGCTGAGGCAGTAGCTGACTATGTTGGAAAAAATATAACGAGCAGACTATATAGAACGTCAGCATTAACAGGGTATAATTATATTATAGAGTTGATTAACGGGCATGAGAATCATTGTTATGACCAGTTTAGAATGAGGGCCACATGTTTTTATTAACTTTTGTGAAGCCATAAGAACGCATGGATTATTAGACCACTCTCGATATTTGATACTTCAGGAGAAAGTTGGTATTTTCTTGCTCATCATATCGCACAACGAAAGGTTTCAGGTAGTAGCCAGGAGATTTCAACACTTTGTACAAACAATTTACATATATTTTCATGGGAAAATTGCCTTTACGCCCCCTGTACTTAAGTCGAAAATCACTTGCACCCCCTACACTTAAGAAATATACACTAATACCCCCTGTACTGCTATGCAAAGCGATAAAGGTAACAGACT
>JAVXUM010000021.1:17875474-17889395 GCA_035590655.1 Pouteria glomerata | reverse complement strand
TACATCTACTTACTACCTGTCTTACATGTTCTAAATTTTGTCAGTTCATGTGAAGAATTGAAAATTAGTTGGTATATTTACTCACTGCGAATTTCACATGATTGCAATTCTGTGTCAGTTCAGTTAAACATGCTGGAGGAGGGGCTTATAAATCATCCTGCTGTGGGATTTGGTGAATCTGGCCGCAAGGCAAGTGAACTGAGGATTCTTTTGGCAAAGATAGAGGAATCTGAGGTGTGCATGGCAATACATTGCTCTAATTAGTTATTGTTTAGTGCTTTACTTTTTGTGCTTCTCTTGGTTTCTGAGCAATTCTCTGAGCTATGTGTTTGTGCATTGGGTGGCTTAACTAATCTCAATTGTAAAGTTATCTAGTCTACTACTTTTTATATTTATCTTGGTTCTTTCTTTATATGTTTCAAGCTTCATATATTAGTTTTTTTGTACTATCCGTAATTTTTGTTGTCAATTTTATGTCATTACTTATCAGTTATTATACTACTCTTTCTTTGCTTATCCCAAAAAAAAAAAGAAGATAAAAATTAATCTTAAAATGCAAGTTTTTATACTTCTCCTGGTTCCTTTTAAAAGAACTTGTCTCTTTTGTTTTCAGTTTCATATCTTAATTTTTGTGCTGAGTCTGTTGAAGGTTTATGCAGTTCCTGGATACAGTGGCACTTACTATTATCCAAATGTTTTTTTTCCCATTTATCACAATTTCCTAAATATTAATAATTTTTATGATGGTAGCTAAAAATTGCTGAAAATTTGAACCTCTTGTTGGTGTTGCAGTTCTTATTCTTCTCTTCTTCCTTCTGCTTTTACTTTTCTTCTGTTTTGTGTTATCTTATCATTGCCATCATGCGATTTATTTTCTCCATTGATTTACCTTCTTTCTTTGTTTGAAGCTGTGGTAGCTTAAAACTTTACTGCTTCCACAGCCCTTAAATTTTGAAGCCACGATTTTTAAGTTTCTCTCAATTGTAGTAGTTAGTTGCATGGATGTCATCTGCATATGTCAATTTTTAATGAACGTGGGGCTTCTTTTCCTGTAATGGCATATAACTGTCTTGGATAGAAATTGTGTGGTGGCTTTTTTCATCCAGTGATTGCATGTTTGATTATTAATTATTAATTGGTGATATTGATTACTCATAATTTTCTGATGTCAATTTATTTTGGTTGTCTTTTTTTGCATTTATGTGTGTGCTTTTGTTAATGTTTTTGCGTTCCAGCATCAGTCCATCATCTTTTCTTATCCAGGTTTTTCTTATTTTATTTGATATCAGTCCCTTCCATCGTCAACGGGTGAAATCCAGCGGACAGAATGCTTGAGGTCTCTCAGAGATGTCGCCATTCCACTTGCGGAGAGGCCAGCTCGAGGTGACATAACTGGTGAAATATGCCATTGGGCAGATGGTTACCACCTAAATGTTAGGCTATATGAGAAAATGCTTCTTAGCGTGTTTGATGTCTTAGATGAGGGAAAACTTACAGAGGTTAGTAATTATCTAATTCAGGTTGTGCTGAGTTTAAGAATTTTTGAAATTTTACATAACTTTGAGATTCCTCATTTTCTTGAGGTCTTTCTCAGATTCCTTATTTTCACGAGGTCTTTCTGTGCAAGAAAGTTGGGTTAGGTGTTTGTAAAAGTTTTGAGTTTGCAAAATTTGCATCAATTTGACTCTTCAATTTGCATCAATTTGACTCTTCTACAATACTGATTGATTCCTCTGCAAATTTCAACTGTTTCGTTGAATTGAAAGAAAAAGTTAGGATTTGGTTAAATTTCTGGTGAAATAAAAATTACAATGGAAGCTGACGTCAGTACAGACAATTTTGTTCAGTAGATATAAAACAATTGCTGTATTTATTAAACATGGTCCTCTCATGTCCAGGAAGTGGAAGAAATTCTTGAGCTTCTGAGGTCAACATGGCGTATTTTGGGTATCACAGAGACCATCCACTATACCTGCTATGCATGGGTGTTGTTTCGTCAGGTATAATTGTCAAATTGATATTTTAATGTCTAGTTGCACAAACTTATTATTTTTATTTAATTTCATTGGAAGGTCTGCATTTTATGAAGCACTTTCTGAAGCAGTGATTAAGAATATGAGATGAAAAATATTTTTCATCTGTTTCTATGTGATTTGGAAATTTCAGTATGCAAACAGAAACCAAAATTTTATACTAGAAGCATATTTGATAAGAGTGAAAATTTCTTCTACTCTCTTTCATTGTGAATCCATGATATCTTTGGTACTTTTATTATGACATGGACTTGTCCAGGGATTTTTTTATTTGTTTTTGTTTTTTTAAATTGAGTTTATGATGGATGTCATGCTTATTTTTTTTTATTTTGTTTTCCTCACATCATTATATATATATATATGGAGAATGCTATTTGGTGTTTGCCGTTTTTGAGGCCGTGTCACAAAAGTGCTTTACAAAATATTCTTCAACTTTTCTACTCCCACTATTTTCTCTTGTTAACAGTCCATCAAATTACAGATAAATAGAAAGAGAAGTGACTGATAAAGACAGAGGAGAAAATTATCAATCCTCGCAGGAAGAAAAAGAAACAAATTCTAAAAGAAGATTAATTACACGTGTTTGTGCTTGGAAACTTGAGAATAATTTACTGAAGAATTTGACATATCCAAATGGGCCGTCACTACTTAATATTTATATACATACAATATATGCATACAATAAATACTATACAAGGAAGTTAGACTAGGTACATATCCCCTAGATACATGAATAGTAAATACACTAGGTGCATGCACATACATTAAAACTCCCCCTCAAGTTGGAGCATATATGTCATATGTTCCAAGTCGGTTATAAATAAACCTTACTCTATATCCCTCAAGAGCTTTGGTAAACAAATCAGCAAGTTGATCTTCAGACTTCACATGATTTTTTGATCACGTTCTGGAGAATCTTTTCTATGACAAAATGATAGTCGACCTCAACATGTTTAGTTTTCTCATGGAATACAGGATAAAAGGTAATATGAATCGTAGCCTGATTATCACATAATAATTCCGTGAGCTGTGGGTGACACACTTCCAACTCTTTTGACATGTTTTGTATCTAGATCAACTCACGAGATGTGTGCGCCATGCCTCTATACTTTGACTCAGCACTTGATTATGCTATTACGGTTTGCTTGTTACTCTTTCAGGATACTAGGTTTCCTCCAACAAAGATACAATACCCAATTTTTGATCGTCTATTTGATGGTAACCCAGCCCAGTCTGCTTCGGTGTACCCATGAACTAAAGTGTGTCCATTATCTTTATACAATAAGTTTTTATTTGGTGCACTTTTCAAGTATCTGAAAATTCAGACAACAACATCTCAATAACTATTACGAGGTGATTCTAGGAATTGACTTATCACACTTGTGGCAAAGGTTATATCAGATCTGGTGACTATTAAGTAATTTAACTTTCCAATCAACCTCCGATATTGACTAAGATCATGTAACAAGTCTCCCTAATCAGTAACCAACTTGATATTTGGGTCCATTGGAGTATCCACAGGTTTAGAACCTAAAATACCTATTTCAGTCAAGAACATAATTTTTTTGAGAGAGAGAAATATCCATACCAGACCGGTCAATCTCAATTTTCAAGAAGTATATCAATGGTCCCAAATTCTTGGTGCTAAACTTAACTTTGAAGGAACATCTTTAGATCAGTAATAACCTGTGAATCATCTTTTGTGATAATAATGTCATTTACATACACAAGGAGCTAAATTCGTCCTTAGACGAATGACGATAAAAGACTGAATGATCAACTCCACACCGAACTAGGCCAAATTTAGTGACAATATTGCTGAATCAGCCAAACCATGTGCGAGGAGACTATTTCAGGCCATATAATGATTTTTTCAATTTGCAAACCGATTCAGACTCCCCCTGAGTAACAAACCTAATAGGTTGCTCCATATATACTTTCTCAGTAAGATCACCGTGCAAAAATACATTTTTCACATCAAGTTAGTGGAAAGACTAATGATAGACTGCTGCTAGAGAGATAATAAGATGAATAGAGGTAAGCTTAGCAACAAGAGAAAGGTCTTAGAGAAGTCCAAATCATAAACTTGAGTATACCCTTTGCGACCAAGCACGCCTTTAACTTGTCTGCATTACCATCAGGATAAACCTGGACAGTATATACCCAGTGACAACCAACCACAAACTTATCAAGAGGAAGAGAAACAAGTTCCCAAGTATCATTAACTCGAAGGGCAGATATATCATCTTCTATAGCAGAATGCCACCCAGTGTGAGAGAGTGTTTCAGAAACAGTTTTAAGAATAGAAACAGAGTTTAAAGATGTAACAAATGAACAATAGGAGGGTGATAATGTATTATAAGACTCAAAATGAGAAATAGGGGGCATGCGATTGATTAAATAACATGCAGTTAAAATAGCATCATTCTAAAAGATTTTGGGAATAGTCATTTGTAAAAGTAGACACTGAGCTGTTTCAATAAGGCGCAAATTCTTTTTTTGGGCAACCCCATTTTGTTGTGGTGTATGGGGACAAGGAGATTGATGGAGCATACCAGAAGATGTCATGAAATAAGCAAAAGGTTTGGAAAAATATTCTTTTGCATTATAATTACGAAGAATTCGTACAAATTCATTAAACTAGGTTTTAATTTCAGCACAAAAAGCTTGAAAAATAGGAAACAGCTTAGAACGATCTTTCATCAAATAAAGCGATGTCATTCTTGAGGAATCATCCACAAAGATGACAAAATACTGAAACCCCAACTTTAAAGTAACTCGACTGGGACACCAAACATCTAAATGAACTAATGAAAATAGACTCGATGATCTTTTATTGACTCGGGAAGCAAAAGGCACACAATGATGTTTGCTTAACTGACAGATTTACAATTTAAAGACTGTAAATGATGTAAATTAGGAATCATGCATTTTAACCTATTCAAAAATGGATGACCAAGAGGATAATGAATTTTTAAAGGGAAAGCTATTACAAGACAAGCTCTAGATATCTCGGTATCAAGATAATATACTCCTCCAGTTTCATGCTCTCCGCTAATCTTCTCTCTTGTTGTCATATCCTGAATAATAACAGAATTAGGAAAGAAAGTCACTGAACAATTATAGTGCTTGGTAAGTTGACTAACAGACATAGAATTAAAAGGGAAAGAAGGAACATGGAATACTGAAGTTAGAGAAAGAGCAGAGGAAAGAATGATTTTCCCTACATTATTGACTGAGTTTGTTGGCCTGTTGGCTAAAGTAACTGTTGGGAGAGAGGTAGAATATTGAATATTAGTAAATAATAAAGATGTTCCATGCATATGATTGGAAGTGCTAGAGTCTATAATCCAAGAATGAGGAGAATGAGTGGAGAGATATGTAATGGAATTACTTTGTTGAACAAAGGAAGAGGAAGGAAGAGAGGTCTGATTAGCTGTCTGATACTATAAGAGCCTTGAATACTCTTCTCCAATAAGAGTCACAGTCTACGGATGCTCATTGGTAATAGATGGTATGACAAAGGTATCAATTGGTTTTAACTCCATTGATGTCTTTGAAGAACGATGGTCAAGAAAGCTGATTAAGGCTTCAAAACCAGCAACGACGGTTGATGTCACTGGATGATGAAGATGATGTTGACTGACGAGGAGCAATAGTGAGACGAATTGAGCGTACTTTAGGACAATAACAAACACCAGACAACGGAGAACAACAACGATCTTTCAGAAAACGAGCCTGAACACTTGTTTAGATGAAGAGCAGGACCTGCACTGAGCATCGGTGATTCTATTGGTGTATACGAACGTTGACTTTGACAAACAGAAACCAATGATTGTTAAATAACAGTGATGACAAAAAAAAAAAAGATTATAAACAGTAAAGGTGCCGGAGCACGACGAGTGTGCTTCGGGTGGTCCAGTAGTCTTCCAGTGAGACATGCGCTGCACAAGAGGTGGTGCGTGAGGCCCATGTGTAGACGGTTAGGAGGCCGTGATGGTGCGTGGGGAGATCTCCGGCGGCGGTGGTTCTCTGACTAGGGTTTCCTTACTTCGACGACACCTATGAGATCCTTTACTCTCTGAACTGGCAACCTAGGAGAGACCTTCGTGCTTTGACAATGACGAGAGGACTTCTCCAGCTTCAACGTAGACACACTTAGAAGATATGTTGATACTGGACACACTCATAGAGACTTAGAATTGATACTCTGATACCAATGGATTGTCACTACTTGTTATTTATATACATACAATATACACATACAATAAATACCGTATAAGGAACCTATACCAGGTACATATCCCCTAGATACACGAATACTAAATACACTAGGTACATACACATACATTAATAGTGCTGTCCAAATATATAGTTAAGTTAAACTAATTTAATATGGCCAAAGGCATGTGGTAGTTTTAAAAATTTCCTTCTAACATTTTGTAAGTAGACAACAGGTGAGCACACAATAATATTTATGGTATACGTAGAGTTTTTGTGTACAGATGTAGAAGAATTATGGCGACTGAGCCAGCAGGTTGGTAACGTTTCACATTATTGGTGGGGACTGTATTGTTACGTCTGAACTTGTGGTTAGCATGAATTTCCTGATAATGATTATTTACTTCTTGACAATCAATTGAAAGAAACATTCAATATATCTTAGTGGAGGAGCAACAAGATATTACGTAGTGTGGTAGGAGTATAAAAGATACTGCTGTTGATAACTAATACTTGAGGCCCCTAGCAGGGGTGGACCCATAATTTTTGTTAAGGCATGGCATAATCAGTGGGGGATTCATGATTTGATGGTTGGGCGGCAAGGTTTATATACAAGGGGGCAGTTAGGACTTCTGGAAAAAAAAGTAAATAAATAAAGAGGGCTGGACTCTACAAATTAAAAGAGATATTCAAAATTTTTTGGTAAAATTGCAGTAGACCATCAAAGATTTTTTGAAACTATCAGTCATTGCAAGCAGGCTAATAAAACACAAGGTCAATAGGATGTGGAATTCCCGAGTAGCGGTATAATCACATTTTTGTAGAAAGGATATCTGGCATATGATGTTTAATGAATTAAGTAGCCTGAAATATCAGTTCTAGTAATGAAACCATCTCGGTCCAAGTATTATGAGTGATATTACTGAACTTTGTCAATTTAATCATGTTTAAGCATGTAGGAAGAAAGATAAACTGAAAAAATCTAGATCAACATGGAATATGCAAAGGGAAATGTCTTCCGTCCAAATATATATATTTACTAGTATTTATCCGTACCAAAGGCACGGGAATGAAAAATAAGTAACAACCGTTGATCTAATTTATATAATAACAGCCGTTGATCTAATACATAAATGCCAAATTAATGACCTGATTTGTTATATAAATATACGACTGGGTATAAATCAGGGGTATTTTAGTCTTTTCATCCAAAAAATTATGGCTGGGTATGTGAACCACCATTCTTTTACTGGGCCCACCCGTGCCCCCAAGGCATCAACACAATCAAAAAAGTACTTGCAAAGCAAATCAATGATTGACCTTTTTCAAGGCTGATGGTTTATTTTTTATTGGGCTGCTAGTACATATTTCATTGGTAAAAGGATTGGTGCTTCAATTCTTTAGAGCATGGTTCATTAATTTGTTTTTCCTGTTAATTATTTCAGATTTTTAATCTCATATATTCTATTTTTAAGCTTTTGTTTTTGTCATTGATATCTAAACACACATTTTGTGTTGTGCCCCTCATTTATATCACTGTTTGGATGCATGATAACAGTTTGTCATCACGAGCGACCAAGGAATCTTGAAGCATGCCATTGAGCAGTTAAAGAAAATACCATTAAAAGAACAAAGGGGCCCACAAGAGAGATTGCATTTAAAAAGTTTGCTTTCTAAAGTCGAAAGAGAGGAGGGGGTTCGAGAGTTTACCTTCCTACAGTCCTTCTTGTCACCTATAAAAAAATGGGTTGATAAGCAGCTGGGAGATTATCATCTGCACTTTGCTGAGGTTTGTAAACTCTTATACAGTACAGTTGCTTTCCATATGCTAGACTATTTTTCTTGGGATGTTCGTGCTTTTCAATGTGTGAAACTACTTCGACCTTCACCGTCTCTATCTCATACGTTTGGGCCTCTCTCTCTCTCTCTCTCTCTCTCCTTCTCTGTGTTACACCTACATAATATGAAAAAACATTCAAACCCTAGAGATCAAGTCACCCTACGCTTACTCTAGATCCACTCAAAATTTAGGATCCCGCTTGGGATTGATGGAGGGGTCTTCTAGATTGAATCAATGAATCCTACCAAAAAGGAGAAATAAGCTAATAATTTTTACTCCAATTTAAGGAAAATAAGTGGATGTAGCTCAAATGGTGGAGCTCTCACGCTTGGTAATTTGTTATTTAAAGTGTAGTGTGGGAGGATTGAGGTTCAACTTCGTGAACTTGTTTAACTTTTTTTCCATGAATTTGACTACTGCAAAAAGAGGGAAAAAGAAATAAGATATTGAGAGTTGTAGTTTCCAAATTTCCCCCAATAAAGCCTGCGATTAAAATAGAAAACAAAAAACTAAAATGGAGGATCATGGCTGCAACAGTTGCTAGAAGCGGCAGCTGCAAAAAGAAGGGGGGGGGAAGGAACAAGAAGACTGTTCTTTGTTCTGCACAACAAAAAGAGAGGGAAAAAAAAAGGGAAGAAGAAGTTGCATAAAGGATAAAAACAAGAAGAGAGAAAGGAAGTAGTGAGGAGCTGCTAGTACTACTGGGCAGGAGCAGATTTCTGACATAAATTGGGAAAAAAAAAAAAAGAAGGAACATACTTGGATGAATTGTATGGAGTTTGCAATTCGCAGCCTTCTCTAAATCTTTGGTATAGAGTTGCACTACATAGCTCTTTTCTGAATCTGTTTTATGGAGGCTTTGGGCCTTTGAGGTGCTTTAAAATTGGTATATTAAATATATTTAACCCTTATTTAATCTTTACATTGGCTGAATTTGTGCCATTAGCATTTATAAGTCCAATTGGGCATTTCAACTCAAATAAAACAACGTAGGTTGTATCCTACAATCCTACCAATCCTGTTACGAAAGTACACTCCTAACTCTAGACCAATCTTTGTGATTCAGTTCGATTTACTAAAATGGGATTGTAGGATCGTATGACACATCATGATTTTTACAATCAATGATCCACTAAGCCCAACCACAATTTCAACTTTCAACCTAATAGTTGACTGGAATAACTTAACCTAGTATTTGCAGCATTCAACTGTAGGTACACAGCGAAACCTTTCCTAGACTCAATAGACACTATCACACACAACCTAGAAGTATATGGCACTTAACTTTTGCACATCATATTCTTACTCCAATCTAAGGGCTAGTATTGCATCACCCAGTGAATAATTCAAGGAATAATTCAAGAAATTATTCAGGAATTAATCGAATAAAATTGAGATTCATGCAGAATAGAGAATATGCTTGGGAAATTATTAACTAGGTACTTATGGAGACGGTGGAAATTCCTAGATTATTCTGGAAATTCCTAGATTATTCTTAGTCGTCCAAAATTGTACTGAAATAACAACTGTAATGCTGCTCTAGGAAACTAAGAAATTAGTGCTGATACAATAATAAAAATGCTGCCCCCTTCTTGTGGACATCTTTCTCTGCTGAAAAAAAAGGCTCAAGTGAAGATCCCTCAAGTCTTTTATTTTGAACTGTTTGAGCACCTCAATCACAAGTGGAGCTAGTTTCATACACTTATGTGGGACTTTCAGCACTTAAATAATAAATTAAGTTTATGGTTTCTGTGAAATAGATTTAGGGAAGGAGTGACCTGAAATTGCTATAGTGCTTTGAGTTCACGGGTTAGAATAAGCCATTTCAATGGGTTTAAAGGTGATTTAAGTTTTAAAAGAAGATGGTAACTCATCATCATTTTTTAATAAATTGTGTGAATGGATATAGGAGGTAGAGAAGGAGGTGAATAATTAGAGGAAATAGGGACGTGGAACAAAAAGAAAAAGTGGTCCCAGACTTGTACAAAGTGCTAAATCTGTTTTGTAATTTAACTATCCATCACTGGAGCCCATTTAATGGACTTTAAATACTTGATACCAATAGATTTTTGCTTTTAAATTGATTCTTCATAAGATCTAAGAGGAAGATGAAGTCTAACGGAAGGTACCTTAAAGGCTTAAACTAATTTGGGTAGTTCACTTGTTTAGTTGTGTGAACCTTAACTTGATAAGATTCTGTGAACACCACCTAAAGAGTTTTTCATAGACCAAAAATGATAACTGATCAGAGAGGCCAAACTTTTGTTCTATAATTCTAGGAGGCAGGTTCTTATCACCAACCAATGGATGTGTACACAATATATCAAAATCCGATGGCAGTATTGACAGGAACAAAATCCTAGGAAATTCTTTCACGGACAATGCATCAAAGAATAGCGTACTATGCTTCAATCTTTGTAAGGGCAATGCATGAAAGATTTTAAATTGAGATAATTGAGGTGCAGGGGCAATGCAGGAAATAATTTCAATTGAGATAATTGAGGTGTAGGGGGGGATTACCTTGGGTTATTCCTTGCAGAGGTTGTCCACATCATCGAAGAAGGTGTCACCAAGCTTGTTAGTGGTTTGTGTGTGGTTGGATTGCTGAGCGGTGGAGTATGGTGTCCGGTGGAAAACTAGGTCTTTGGCAAGGATTAAAATACCATTTCACTGGGGTGTTTTGGTTGCCTTGGAAACATAAATGTTGCAGAAACATGACGGAAAAAGTGAAAAAAATGGAAACATTTGAAAATATATACTGAACTTTATCCATTTGTAATTTTAAATATAATACTTTAATAATTCAACGTGGCTTAGGGATACATATGTATTCACTGGACTGAGAGATAGTAACGAAATTGACTAGTAACTCCGTTGTTGTTTCAAACATGATACACCTCCTCCCTCCCTTATTTTATATTTTTTATGATAAAACTCATATATTACGTGTCGTATATTGTCCCCAATTTACTCCTCTTTATTCCATCCAAAGCTATATTCTTTTTTGTTGTTGGGTTTAAAATCACATTTTTCCCCTTTTAATTCTATAGGTTCAACAGTTGCATAAATAAACTATCATTTTTAAATTATATGCAAGTAACAATAATTATTAATCATTATTTTTCCATAATGGTGAAGTCAGTCAGTTACGTTGATAGTGAGTATCTATTTTATATGAATGAACAACACATAAACATAATAATAATAATATGGTGATTATTATTAATTCTATTTTAGCTATTTATATTTTTTTATAAATAAAATTTTAAAAATAGTTTAATGAAAAGTTAAAAAAATCTCTCTACTATATTTTAATAAATACAAAGCTGGCCAAAAATGTGTCATCATAGGACAAAACTAATAATAAAAATATAATCATAACTTTGAATAATAACAACCAATTATGTATTACTTACATGCATATATATTTTTATAATTAAAAATTACACTAATTAACTATACCTACTTTAGCTATTATAATAAAAATAATCGATAGAATAGTATGATATAACAATTGTCAGACTAAACTAGAAATATATTAAAATTAAAATAAGGTACACCAAATTGTTTCCATTGAAAGTAAATTATTTCCATCGAAACAATGGAGTTTCAGTCGGAATACACCGAAATTGAATCATTTCCAATGAAAATATGGAATTTCCACATGCACCCTTGATCGAAAGGAAACAAAATTTAGATCCTTAATTTGGTTAAATAATTATATTTTGTACATTTTTCATCAAGTTTTGAAATAATAGTAAATGTTGTTAAAATCTCGATTTGAATCTTAAAATCTTACGATTTTACGATATCAGGGTAAGAAAACTTGTTTGATTTTCCGTAAAATCCTAATAGAGGTAAAATAGATAAAATCTCGATTTTGAAATGTCAGTAAAATCTTGATTTATAGACGATAAAATTCTTACTTATCAGAAAAAAAAAAAAAAAATTGGAAGCCCTAAATGAAGAATTGTTTCATGGTAAACTATGCTTTGATGTTATAAGCATTCGGTAAAATCTTGCCGATTTTACGATTCCATTTTTTGGAACCTCTACCGATTTTAGGTAAAATCTCGATTTTAGCAAGCTTGGTATGTGTTGAGTAAGTGTTTATGATTTTCAGAAGTATGGAAACAACTTATTGTTTCAGTATGTTTGGTAGCCTTTCATTAGGTTTCATGGCAATGACGATGATGATGACAAATATAAAAGGTTTTACCCTACTTGCTTGAATGGGTGAATTTTGCGTACAAAACAATTTGTTTATTGGTAAATTTGAAAAGGAAAAAGCCTAAAAAAAATAAAAATTATGTTATAAACATGAGGGTTTTATCTTCTCTATTTCTCATATTGCTTTTCTAATTTATTAAATTCTCTAATGAATTTAAGGTTTATTATTATTCCCTGTTCTTTTTTTTTTCTTGAAAAAATTAGTAAATGTGGCGAGTAAGTGTCTATGATTGTCAAAAGTATGGAAACAACTTCTTGTTTCAGTATGTTTGGTAGGTTTTCATTAGGTTTCGATAATTTTCAGAGTGTTTAGATTGGAAACATTAGAATTTCGAAATTCTGTTGAAGTTTTGTGTCAATTACTGTGAAAATGGAAATATTATGGCCATTTTGATGGAAACAAAACAAATTTTGTTCCTCGGTCTTTGGCAAGCAATTGGCTGAACTTGCCTAAGCTGGTGATGCTATTTCTCAGCTTGATGGATTTTGTTGGAGATTTAGGCTTCATAGTTGTATTGTTGGGTGGGGTTGAGAGAGTGGATTTCGAGATTCTGGTAGTGAAGTTTTTTGGTGGAGAGTGGGACGTGAGGGGCTGGTGGTGGAGGAGGAGATTTCAGTAGTGAAGGATGCCATGGAAGTGACAGAGGAGCAAAGTGTGCGTGGTAGTTGAAGTCCAGAGAGAAGATAGTGAGAACATGGCAATATCTGTGTGTGTGTGTGTGTGTGTATAGAGAGCGGGAGAGGGAGATAGAAAAAAAGGTAGATGCAGTGTTAAGAAGCCTGAAGGGGGGAGGCGGTCATGATATTCAACTAATTCCAAAAATTTGTTACTTCATAGATTCTTTGTGTATATATATATATACACAGAGAGAGAGAGAGAGAGGAGATGCAGAGTTATGAAGGCTGAAGGGGAGAGGGATCATGATATTCAATTAATTCCAAAAATGTTTTACTTCATAAATTCTTTGAGACCTAACAGGAGCCTTGTGGAAAGATATCAAGCTTGATTGTTTCACCCCATCTCTTGTTGAACTGTTGCATTTTGAATAGGACAATTTTTGGAACCTGGAACTTGAGCCATCTTCTACATTTTGTATTTATAATTTTTTATTTTTGTGCATTTATACTGAAGGCCACCATATTTTAACGTCTCAGAGTCATGATGATCTAAAAAAAATTTGTCTGTCTGACTGCTCAGCTTTCTGGTCTGTCTTTTCTTTGGTTGCCATATTCGTAGTGTTGAAAATAACTACAATGCCTCTCCTGTAACTTTTAGGGGTCGGCATTGATGGGCGATATTGTTTCTGTTTCAATGCTCTCTCGGAGGTTGCTTCTTGAAGAACCAGAAATGGTTTGTATAAGCTTTCTATTCATACTTGTGTGTAAATATTAACCGAAGGAACATACTAGTTCTTGCTTTGAAACACACTTATATTGACAGAAGGCACGTGCTTATTCATTTACTAAAGTAAAACTTAAATTTTGCATTGTGTCGTTCGAGCTACTGTTAAAACTGTAGGAATTCTTGCTCTTCATCCATGTGAAATGTGGCATTTCACCCTTCTAATTTTCTTCTGGAGGCACTGCAATCTGTCAC
>JAVXUM010000021.1:17831758-17848037 GCA_035590655.1 Pouteria glomerata | reverse complement strand
TGAAGACTTCCTCTTCTTCATCTCTTCTTCTTCTTCTTCTCCTCTTTCTCTTTTTCTTTCTCTTCTCTTTCTTTTCTTTCTCCTTGGCTAGCTACTTTTCTTGGTTTCCTTTTCTCTTCTCTTTCTTGCTTTGGCCGAATGCTCTTTTCCTTTTTGCTCTCTCTCGCTTTTAAGTCTCTATTTTTCTTTACTTCCACTCATTATGGCCGAATGGCCTTATGTGCCTACACACTCATGCACACACACAATTGTATGTACACCACACACATGGAATGAAGTCTTTCTCAACTAGATTGCTCATGGTTCAACCAACTAAGTTCCTTCCTAACTACATGGATCATGCGTCATCCCTCAAGCCTTCCACTTGTCAACCTTAAGCTCTTCCTAACCAACTTAGTTACCTCTTAAGCCACTCAAGTTTCCATGTGGTCCCACCATCTTAAATGATCTTAATTAAGCTTCCACAAGAAGACAACCAATGAAGACCAACGTTTCTCTTCAATCGGCCAAAGGCCATTCATCCGAGAAGTTTCCCCCACCAACTTGCAATATATGCATATATGTATATATGAAGTCTTCTACATTTAATTATGTGGTCCCCACCAAGGTAATGCTAAGTGACTCTAAGTTACAAGAAGACAAACAAATGAAGGCCAACTAAATGGAAAACCATGCAAGGCCATTCGGCCAAACCATCCTTAGCCACATATGGCCAGCCAATTTCTCTCCCCATTTCCCTCCATTCTAGAACCAATATGTATGCATATGTGTAGGTCAAAATTAAGCCATTTACATGGTCAAAATGGGAACCAAACTCCTTAGATGACCGGCCAACGTAAACCAAGGCTAAATATGAGTCATTCTATGGTCAAACTTCTCTTCCTTCCACCAATCAAAGTAATGTAAGTGTTCCACTTCACCTTTAAGCCTAATTTCCAACACTTAACTTCATTTAGGTGGCTAGGGTTCTCAACTAACTCATGCCATGGTTAGGGAGTTAAGTTAATAACCTCCAAAAGAGGTGCAAAATGACATGTACATGCATCACAAAACCTGGGGTATTACATAGAGCATTTGATTATGTTTGTGTACATGTTCACAAGACATATTTATTATAGTTTCAAAAAAATAAATATTAAAAATAAACTTCGTTTAGATAAAAAAGTGCACAACCCTTTATTCGCCATATAAGTCAATATTATCTCCTTCGATAGTTTTCCTAACCCAATTAACATCTTTCTCACGTCGGATGATTGCATCTTGGTCCTAGCTACCCCTGCCATCCTTCCACCTTGAAGTCTGACACACGGTGCACATGTCAAGGTGGGAATTCTTATTTTGAAATAATATACAACTATTTGAATATGTATCCATAATCTCGTATGTGAATTCCAAATTTTCATTTGGCTTGTAAGCCTAGTAGTACAAATTAGCAAGCTTTACTCTAGATGGCAGGACTCTGTGTAATAACTACAGTAGCATGTTGAAAGAGTATCCGACCACTAATTTAATGCCTTCAAATGTAACATCTCGACAATTAATGACAATTTACTAAAATCCTTGCATCTAGGATATAATTTTGTCTGCACATTTTCAAGTATTTCAAAATATCTTAAGGTTTTGTCATCCACACCCCATTGAGGATTACTCTTACCCCGTCAAATCAATATCACAGCCTGTGTTTTTCGATGCCAATCCACACGTAACATCAGCTAGCATTAGGAGTATGAGATTAGTCTCCTCCGTAGCCTCGACCTTCACCTTAACTGTTTCGTCTTAGCGAGAGGGATATACCATTTCCTGTAGAGAGTCTAATACTTATACTACTTCAAGAACCCATTGTGAATCAAATGCTCCCTGACAGGCTCCCATATGTAATAATGACAATTCGCTCATTTCTTACAAGGACAACCGACGAACTTGCTGTGAAACCTATTAGTGAATGTAATGAACTGGTTATTTCCCTCCATATATTCCATAGACATCTTATTCAATAAGTCAGTCTAACTTTTGTCCATCTCACTAACTCTTTCTGTGAAGTCTTGAAAAAAAGAAGCACAATTAGCCAAAGGGGTCGTGCATTATGTAAGTCACCTTGTCTTAAGCTTCACTTTGTCACCACAATGTGATTGGTCATATCCCATTCGAGAATGCACGATCCAAATTGCACTCAGCAACTCAATGTCTTTGTCCCCTAGTTAGACAAAATTTCAACAACATATCTGTGTGGTTCTCCAAGTACACGAATAGAAACAATATCAGTCGTACTCTGTGTATGCACCAAGAGAACAATAAGATGTCAACCAGTACTCCATCTAATGTCAGACGTTGCATGAGTTGCTGAAGACAAGATGGATATTTACATTTCTAAACTGTTTAAACTGGATAATTCAAGTATCGTGTATGTCAATCCTCGCTTATTTATCTTAAGAATGACGAACCTAGTCAAAGACCAAATCCGTCGCCTAACGCTGACCAAATAGGTGGCATGTAAGATTCTTAGAAGGGTCTAAGTTTCACTAATGTATGCAAATAAATAAAATAAAGCAGTTTTAATCTGTTTTTAAGTTTGATTTCATCATTAGTTTATATATCGACTATCTAATTAACAGCACAAAATTAAACCTAAGTAACAGATATATTAAACTGGGCTTAAGATATTGGATTGGCCTTAAGCAAGATTAGGAGTTTGTGTATTAGTTATTAATTTAACTAATTAATTAGTATTAATTAACTATTAAAATTTTATATTACTAATTAACTAATTACAATATTATAATATTATTTTGTCATCTAATTTTCTTATATCATTAATATTTGATTGGATTGGACCTAAGTAAGATTAGAGATTTGTGTATTAGCTATTAATTTCACTAATTAAATATTATTAATTAACTATTGTTAATTACCAAATTATAATATTATAATATTATAATTTTATCCAATTGTCTTATGTTATTAATATTTGAATGGATTGAGTTCAAGGAAGATAATAGATTTGGCCCAAGTAAGATTAGAAGTTTGTGAATTAGTTATTAATTTAATTAATTAAATACTATTAATTAACTACTACTAGTTATCTGATTATAATATTATAATATTATTATTTTACCTAATTTTCTTATATTATCATTAGAGGTTTGTGTATTAGTTATTAATTTAAGTAATTAAATTATATTATGTTATTATTGTTATTATTATATTATTATTACTTTTAAATTTATTAGAAATTAATATTGCTATTACTATTATTATAATATTTTATCATAAGGGACCTATGTATTAGTTATTACTTTAAGTAATTAAATAATATTATGTTATTATTTTATTACTATAAAATTTATTATTTAATATTTAAATTTTATCAATAGGGATTTGTGCATTAGTTATTACATTAACTAATTATATTATGTTATATTATATTATATTATTAGAAATTAGAATTTTAATTATAAATTAATATTACTATTATTAAATTGTTATACCATTTTATCATTAGGGATTTGTGTATTAGTTGTTAGTTTAAGTAATTAAATTATATTATGATAGTACTATTGCTATATTATTATTTTAAAATTTATTAGAAATTAATATTAATATTAGTTTTATTAAAATATTTTATTGGGTCTGTGCAATCGTTATTAATTTAAGTAATTGAATTACATTTTGTCATTATTTTTATTACTATTAATTTTATTATAAATTAATATTACTACTACTATTATTATAATATTTTATCTTTAGTGATTTGTGTATTATTATTAACTTAAATAATTAAATTACATTATGTTATTATTATTACTAATTTTATTATAAATAAATATTACTATTACTATATTGTTATAATATTTTATCATTAGGGGTTTTGTATATTATTAATTTTAAACAGACTGTTAACATATTTATTATTATTTAAATGTTTCGGAATTTGTAATTATGAGATAAAGATATAAATAAAATAAATGCATTTAAATTTGCGTGACGTTTGTACCCGATAACTACAGTGGACTCTTAAATAACTAGATTAGGTCAATACTCAAAACATTTCCAAGAAATTTAATTCTCTACTCAATGTAACATTCCTATTTTCATTATGATAATAATATTATTATTACAACAACTACTATTATGCTTGTTGTAATTTAATAATATTATTACTATTATTATTACTAATATTATTTAAATTTTGAATAATAATAATATTAGTATTCTCACAAGCTAGGATTACAATAATAATATTAATATTTTAAAGTCTTGTACAATATTATTGTTATTATTATTTCTCATATTTTAGTTTGTGTTTTAATAATAATTTAATTAATTAAATTATGATTAATAGTATTATTATTGATTTGACCAGATTTAATATTATTATTGTTCTCATTGCGATTATTATAATAATATTAATATTTTAAATTCTTTTAGAATATTATTAATTATTATTTGTATTTTAGTTTGTGTATTACTATTAATTTAACTAATTAAATTACAAATTAGTATTAATATTACCAATAGTATTTAATTATGGTTGTTAATATTAATTTTATTAAAAATTAAAATTACTATTACGCTTATTATTAATATTGCAATAATCCTAATGAAATCCTAACTAATTAAATAATAATTTAATATTAATTTTATAATAAATTAATATCACTAACGCTAATAACGCGATAACCAAATATATATATATATCAACAGTATACAAATGTACAAAAAAAATGCTAACAAACAATACATATAAACAAAAAAAAAGTACACAAAAGACACTAATCTGCATTTAACAGTTTACAAAAAATGAGAACAGCTTCACAAAAAATCAAAAAATATATAAAAACATTATACAAAATTTTACAAAAGAAATCAGGGCAGTTTTCACATGCAAATATACAACAATATTACAGTAAATAATAGGCAAAAAAATACAACAGTGGAACATCCAATAACAAACAAACCGGAACACCCAACAAGGAAGAACCTGACATCAAAAAACAAACCCAACAAATCGGAACACCTAGCAGCCTTTTGCTCAACAAATCGGAAGCCAAACCTTTGAAAAAAAAAAAAAAACAAACAAACCGGAAGCCAAAAAATACACAAACAGGAAACCTAACAACTAATTTCAACAAAATTAAAAAAATAGCATATCAAAAAACGAATAACCATAACTGTGTCTTACAAAGCAAAGAAGATTAATTCACAATCTGAACTCGACCCTCGACAAAGTCCCTAAAAAATAAACAAAAACAAATTAGTTATATATGATATATATAATAGTTATATATATTGAGAGAGGGGGAGGGAAAAATACCGGTGTCCAATTAGTGGTGGATCTATGGCAAGCAGTTTGGTGACTAAAACCAGAAGTCGCGGGAGAAGAGTAGAGGGCGTGGGAGAGGAGCAGAAGAAAGTACGGAAAAAATAAGGAAGAAAAGAAAAACAGGGTTATATGAGGAGTTTTAGGAGGAGATTTGTAATATCTCGCATTTTCGTATTAATATAGATTTATAGTTTTTAATACGTTTTGGATGTGATAATATGTTAATTAGGTAACTTAATCATTAGTGGTGCCTTAAAATTAAGAATTTTGAAGGCGATAGACAAAATAACCCAGAAGTTAGTATTTTAACACAGAAAGAAATTGAGGGGCGCCCCAATGTGAAAGGGGGTGGGCGCCTGAGATCAGGGCCGCCGGTGATGCTTAGTGGAGAGACGCCCCGCCTATGTAGCAAATCTGACAAGTATGGTGGCTCTGACTTATTTAGTCGAAACTTACCCCTATGGCCATCCATGACCAGAATAGGGGGTACGAGGAGAGTGTAGGATCCTGTAGCAAGCTTGGAAACTAATCCAAGTATATATATTTGTATGTAAGAGAAAGGGGAGAGAAAGAGAGTTTGATGTTCGAGAAAAAGAACTGAGAGAGAGTCTGGAACAAGAGGAAGCCAAGTCCGGTAAGTGATTCAATCTTTAACCAAATTCAAATTAACTTTGCAATAATGCAATTAAGCACTCAAAGAGCCCTTTTATGTGGTTTGTTTGTTGTTTAGATCAAAGGGTGAAGAGATTGATTTACTCAAAATTAGAAGCTTGGAACTAAAAGTTCATCATTTTCTTACTCCACCTTGTTTAAGTTTGACGTAGGGAATTCCAGCCTCCTATTAGCATATATAAGGTATAAAGAGGTTAGAAAATGATGTTCTAATGGTTAATTACAAATTCTAAAATATGAAGATCTGAATCAAAGGGTATAATATAGATTTATATATGTATGTATAAGTTGAAACCTAGATTTCTATTTTGATCCTATGAGTGAATTAAAACTTGTTTTGATTAAAGTTTTAGAACCTATTAGGTCCTAAACAACTCAAGAAAACATGATTGTGAGATAGACATTAGATTCGGCTTAGTTTAAGATACAAACCTGTGAGTTATAACTTGGAACCAAAAATAGAGAACTAACCTGGACACAGAGGGGATCCTGGGCTTCTTCCTAAGTAGACAAAAAATGTTCATGAAAGTCAACATGGTAAGAGTACAGAGGCTAAGTAGGAAGTGAAAACAGAAAAAGATTTAGAGATAATTCATCAGCCCCACAGATTCAGTTATCATATCAGAGAAGTACAACACCCACATAATCAAGGAGATCAGAGGGGACTTCTCAAAAACAGGTTACATGCTTTAATTGTAGACAGCTGGGCCATAAGAGTGTTGAGTATCCAAGGACTAAGAGACAAGTGGGATCGATAGGATAGATGGGAAGCGGACAGATTAGAGAAATTAAGGTATGTTATGAATGTAGATAGATGAGACATATTCAAAAGCTTTACCTACAGTTTAGGGTAGTACAGTGAGAAGATTGGTACAGACAGGATAGTCTTTTTAGGATAATCATCCATCGACCTCCCAGTCAGTACAACAGTAGCACTAGCAAAGGGATATTCCACAAAGAACCATACAGAGTGGAATATTACAGCAATAAAGGATAAACCCACAAGGACAGAGATTTGGCAGATCCCAAAATATACAAGCGCGAGGTAGAGTGTTTGCGGTAACATAATAGGAGACTCCTACTGAGCCTATGATAACTAGAGGTATTTTTTATATTTATTCATCTAGTGCTACCACACTCCTAGACGCGAGAGCATCACATTCATTTATTGTTACATCATTTTTGTCTGTCTTAGGGATAGACGTTAGCTCTTTGGAATTACTTTTATGTGTTAAGACACCCATGGCTGGATTTTCTTCTTTGACACAAGTATATAAGGGGTGTGAATTAAGGGTAAATGATGCTTTTGATAGAAGAGAATTTATCTCGATGTTTGATCTAATTGTATTAGAGGTGAAAGATTTTGATGTCATACTTGGATGAATTGGCTTATATCCTACCAAGTTATGATCAATTGTCCTAAGAGTAAGTTAACTTTATTCACTCTAGAGAAAGATCAGATTCACTTCTTTGTAGAATAGTGTGAGTTGTGAGCTTATCACTTTTGAATGGTTGTAGGAAAACCGATTTATGTAATTTGTTTGCTTTCATGGTTATAGAAGGAGAATATCAAAAACAGAAAACTAAGTTGCCTAAAGTCGTGTGTGAATTTCTTGAAGTGTTTCCAAAAAAAATATCAAGATTGCCACCTGAACAAGCAATGGAGTTTTGTATTGATTTGTTTCCAGGCACAGAGCATGTTTCTATTCTTCCTTATAGGTTAGCGCCAGCCGAATTGGCAGAATTAAGGAAGCAAGTTAAGGAATTGTTAGCTAAGGGATTTATCAAGCTGGGTATCTTACCTTAAGATGCATCAGTATTATTTGCAACCATGAAAGATGGGACATTAAGAATATACATCAAATATAGGAAATTGAATAAGGTGACCATCAAAAATAAGTACCTGTTACCAAGAATTGATGATTTATTTGACCAATTGAAAGGGTCATTGGTGTTTTTAAAAATTGATTTACAATTTAGATATCACCAGTCGAGAGTAAAAGAAGAAAATATTTCAAAGACGACATTCAAGACTCGGTATAGTCATTACGAGTTCCTGGTTATGCAATTTAGTTTGAAAAATGCACCAGTAGTATTTATAGATTTAATGAATAGAGTCTACAGCGATTATTTGGATAAGTCCGTGGTGGTATTTATAGATGATATCCTGGTATACTCCAAGTTAAAGGAGGATCATGAACAATATTTGAGGCTTGTGTTACAAAAATTGGAAGATCATCAGTTATATACCAAGTTAAGTAAGTGTGAATTCTGGCTTAAAAAAGTCAAGTTCCTTGGGCATGTTGTATCTAAAGAAGAAGTAACAATGGACGCATCTAAGATTAAAGCTAGGTAGAATGGTCACGACTAAAGATAGTATTTAAAATACATAGTTTTCTTGGGTTAGCTGGGTACTACAGAAGGTTTGTTTTGGACTTTTTCAGATTAACATCTCCATTGACCAAATTAACCTGAAAGAGGATCAAATTCGAATGGAACAATGCTTGTGAGAAACAATTTTAGGAGATTAAGAAAAGGTTAACCACTGTGCTAGTATTACTCATTCTAGAGTGGGGATTAGGTTACTCAGTATATTGTGATGCATTTCGAGAAGGACTTAGTTATGTTCTCATGCAAAATGGGAAAGCAGTGGCCTATAGTTCAAGACAATTGAAAACTGATAAACAAAATTATCCAACTCATGACTTGGAGTTGGTAGCTGTAATTTTTGTGTTGAAAAGTTAGAGACACTTCTTGTATAGTGAAAAATTTGAAGTGTTCTCAGACTATAATAGTTTAAAGTACATCTTCACCCAGAAAGATTTAAATTTGAGGCAATGAAGATGGTTAGAGTACATGAAAAATTATGACTTTGAGTTACATTATCATCTAGGTGAGGCCAATGTGGTTGCAGATGCCTTGAGTAGAAAGACACAGAATACCATAGCCAGTGTTATAGTTAAGAAATAGGAAATGATAAGAATCTTGAATGAATTTGATCTAGAACTTAAGGAGAAGGAGGAGCAAGTGGTATTGTATACTTCTGTCATTCGGCCAACATTAGGCAGTAAGGTAATTAAAGCCTAAAAATTTGATGAGGAAACTAATGATGTTTGAGCTAAAGTAAAAGATTTAGCAATATCCTGAGATGGATGGTGGGTAGTGATGAGATATTCAAATATTAATGAAGGATTTTTGTACCTATTTTTAATTCAAAATGAAGTTATGAAAAAGTTTAATCATTCACGATTGACAGTATATCTAGGAGGTATGAAGATGTATTATGACTTGAAGTGGCAATTCTATTGGGCTGGAATGAAGAAAGACGTGGCAAAATTCATTAGCAAGTGGTTAACTTGTCAATTGGTGAAGGCAAAGCACCAGAGACCAGCTGGATTACTACAACCATTACTGATATTTGAGTAGAAGTGAGAAAAT
Source organism: Pouteria glomerata (assembly GCA_035590655.1). Taxonomy (NCBI): domain Eukaryota; kingdom Viridiplantae; phylum Streptophyta; class Magnoliopsida; order Ericales; family Sapotaceae; genus Pouteria; species Pouteria glomerata. The sequence goes on along the minus strand of JAVXUM010000021.1, from coordinate 17,838,607 downwards.
GTGACCATAAATTTCGTATCAAGGTTACCAAAAACTATAAGAGGTTGTGATGCTATATGGGTAATTATGGATCACTTAATCAAATCAATTCATTTCTTGCCAATGCAGATGATAAATTCAATGGATTCCTTGACCCGATTGTATAATTTGGTTATTGTTAGATTGCATAGAATGCTTGTATCGATTGTTTTAGATTGGGACTCATGATTTGTCTCCTGATTTTGGCAAAGTTTCAGTTAGCCATGGGAGTAAAATTATGTTTCAGTAGAGCTTATCACTCTCAGACTGATGGACAATCCAAGCGGACGATTCAAATTTTAAAAGATATGCTCCAAGCTTGTGTGCTAGACTTTTAACGAAGTTGGGAAGATCATTTTTCACTAGTAGAGTTTACTTATTATAACAATTATCAGGCTAGCATTAGGTTGGCACCATTTGAGGCATTATATGGTAGACCGTGTAGATCACTGATGTGTTGAACGCAAGTAGGAGAGGCAGTTACGATTGGCTAGAGTTAGTTCAAAAAACCAATGAGAAGATTAAAATAATCAAATAGAGGTTAGAGACAACGTATAGTCGTCAGAAAAGTTATGCAGATCAAAAGAGAAAAACTTTGGACATTCAGGTGGGAGATCATATATTTCTAGAATTGTAACCACAAAATAAGCAGTTCAGATTTGGCAAACGAGAAAAATTGTCTCCCAAATATGTTGGTCTGTTTAAAATCCTGCAAGAGTTGGAGAAGTTATTTGTAACACCCCGTATTTTAATTTAGGATATTTTTATATTATTTTGGATGAATGAAATATTTAAACTGAGTTTAAATGGTTTATTTTATTTTTCTTGGGCCGGATTGAGCCCGAAATGATATTGGGCTGGACAAAGTGGGCCAAGGGCCCGAGTATTTTTTCTTTTCTTCTTCCTTTTCTTTCTTTTCTCCGGTTTTCTTTTCTTTTCTGTTTATAGCCGACCCAGAAGAGAGAGAGAGGAAAGAGAAAAGGGAAAAGAGAAAAGAAAAAAAAAAGGAGAGAGACAGTTTCGGGGCAAAAGAATAGTCAATCCGGAGAGTTCTCGACACGGTGATCGTCGTGGTGTAACCCGTTTCACAAGATTCGAAGCGAAGAGGAAGAAATCGAAGTTTGAAGTTTGGAGTTCAAAGCGGTTTTCTTCGATTTTCTTCATTTCTTTACAGATTTAAGGTAGGTGGGACTTAGATTTGAGTTCTAGACGTCGTAGGGATCGTTTTGATGTATATATATATGCATGTTTTGATGAGATGTGGAAGAAGTGATATATATGTATGTGTGTATATATAGTTCTATGTATATATATGCATAAATGTTGATAGATCTCACATGTTTCTGAGTTATTTCTTAAATTGATGTTATAGAAAGATGATATTTATCTGTGGGAGCAATTATATTTGAGTTTTGGGTCAAATTAGGGTTTAAATGGGATGAAATAGAGGTTGGACCGAAGTTGGAATGAACTAGTGGAGGATCCAGGTCTCGGGCATCTGGATGGTCGAGCGTCCAAACAGCCAGATGGAGCGTCCGGACAGCCGAGAGTTGTTTTATGTTATTTTGCTTCTTTTGTTCCCTGGTTGCATGTTTTGACCCCCGAGTATATATACATGTGTTTCTAAAAATAAAATGGGTTCCAAATCAAGAATAAGATTCATATGAATGTGATTTTATATTGAGTTAATAGTTGATTTCATGATTGAGCATATCATGTGCATTGGGATTGGGGTAGTTTCATCCGGTGGAAATGATGTGTACGGTTTGGCTGAGGATGCCATAGATTGTGACGTGCTAAGGCACGATTGTTATATATTTATTTTATAAAATTGAGGAAATGAAGTGTTATAACACCGGATGATCCCCAAAATTTATAAATGTGACTAGAGCTTAGTCATGTGAAGTGGGGACATTAATATGAGATTTATGGATTGGATATTTTTCTAGACTGCAGCCGGTCGCCTGCTTAAGATAGCAGATGTCTGCCTGAAATAGATGGATGCCTGACTAGAGGTGTAACTCGGTTCTCTAGCGAAAGGGCCAAGGGGTGTGCACGGAGCCCCTAAGTCTTACACCTGTGGGGGTATAACTCGGTTCCCCACAGGAATAGATATATATGCATTTGCCATGAGCGCTAAAATAGTGTGCTTGGTGGCCGCGCCTGTCTTGCCTGAAAGCCTTGCTAAGTGTCACCCGTCCCAGGATAAAGTTGGGGGTAAATGGAGAAACAGGATACATAGCCATAGCATTTCATTATTTCATTACATAGCATGGATATGCATATTTATCTTATGTTATTGTGTATATATATGATGTGTTATATATGTACACTGGTGCACACTTGCACTGTCCTACCTACTGGGCTAGTTAGCTCATCCCATCCTCATTGTAGGTGATACAGAGAGTTAAGGCAGTGAGCATCCTGAGTTGAATTGACTAATAGATTGACCTAGAGATTATTTTATATTTATTGGGATTATTGTATTGTATTTGTGTGACCTAGATTGTGGGTCCCATCGATTATGAGAATTGAAATCGGATGATGATGTACGTTGTATATTTGTTTATTATGGGAATGAAGGACGACTGTAGTTGCTCTGGTGAATATTATTATTATTATGACTTGACCTTTGTATAGGTTTTAAGTTGTTTTAATTAGTTCCTATATTACCATGTCGTCTGTCCCGGACAATTTAAGTTAGGGGCGTGACATTATTTATTAGTTGGCACTATTGACATAGTTGCCTAGAGTGCATGAGGTTTTTCATGTCTTCATGTTGTGTAAATATATTCTAGATCCCACTCATATGCCAAATTGGTCTGAACTAAAGATAGATTCGGATGTGAGGTATGAAATAAAGCCAGTTCAGATTTTAGATTCTCAAGATTAAGTGCTTTGAGGTAAAACAATCACATTGGTTCAAGTATTATGGAAACATCATGGAGTTGAAGAATCAACTTGGGAGCGTGAATCTAAGATGCGAGAATGATATCCACATTTATTTTCTTGAACTATAACATGAATTAAATTTTGAGGACAAAATTTTTATAAGGAGAGAAGAATGTAATATCTTGAATTTTTGTATTAATATAGATTGATAATTTTTAATACATTTTGGATATGATAATATATTAATTAAGTAACATTGATCATTAGTGGTGTCTTAGAGTTGAGAATTTTGAAGGTGATAGACAAGATAACTCAAAAATTGGCATTTTGACATGGAAGAAAGCTGAAAGGCACCCCATTGTGAAAGAGATCGGGCACCCGGGATTAGGGGCACCCGGATGCTTAGAGGAGAGTTGCCCAGCCTATATAGCAGTTTGACAAGTATGGTGGCTCTGTCTTGTTTCAGTCGAATCTTACCTTTATGGCCGTCCATGACTAGAATAGGGGGTAGAGGGAGAAAGTGGGGTCCTGTAGCAAGCTTGGAAACTAAGCTAAGTATGTATATTTGTATGTAAGAAAGAAAAGAGAGAGAGTTTTTGATGTTTGAAGGAGAAAATTGAGAGACAGCTTGGAATCGGAGAAAATTGAGTCTAGTAAGTGATTCAATCTTTAACGAAATTCAAATTAACCTTGTAATGATGTAATTAAGCACTCAAGTTGTTTGGATCAAAGGGTGAAGAGATAATAAATTGACTTAAAATTGGAAGCTTGGAACCAGAAGTTCATCATTTTCTTACTCCACTTTGTTTAAGTTTGTGGCAGTGAATTCCAGCCTCCTATTAGCATATATAAGATGTAAAGCCGTTAGAAAATGATGTTATAATGGTTAATTACAAATTTGAAAGTATGAGGATGTGAATCAAATGATGTTATGATATAGATAAATATATGTATGTATGGGTTAAAACCTAGATTTCTATTTTGATACTATACGTGAATTAAAACTTATTTTGATTAAATTTTTAGAACCTATTAGGTCTTAAACAACTCAAGAAACCATGGTTGTGAGATAGACATTAGATTTGGCTAAGTTTAAGACACAAACTTGTGAACTACAACTTGGAACCAAAAACAGAGAACTAGCCTGGACACAGAAGGGCACCCGAATTTGTTCCTAGGTGGGTACCCAAGATTAAGAGCACACGGCCTTCTTCTCAGAGGGGCGGCCGAGGTTCTTTCCATAGTCAAAATTGAGTAGGGACTTCCTCTAAAGAGTTAACAACTGGGGACTTGCTTGCTTAATTGTTCTTTCATTGAACACACAATATTGTAAACTTACAAACCTACTTAAGAATATCTCAATTTTGGTTTTATTGATGTAATTCTTAACTTTATATATTTTGTTCTTAATTTATGTTGCCCATTATATTTAGTGAATTTGTAAATGTGAATTATGTGATATTTGAGTTAAAAAAAAAAAAAAAAAAAAGTTAAAATTATATTAACAAAGTGTGGGAATGTTATAATAAAGTGATAGTATACTATTATGAAAATTGATCTTGTTATATGAATCTTAGGATGATGTTCATGTTACATGCTTAAACGAGGTGATGATATTCATTATTACATAGTTTTATGAGATGATGATGCTAATGTGCTGATTATGATAATTGTTACATAATTGAATAAGACGATGATATAAACACAACCATGTAAATAGTGGCCCTATGGCTAATAGTAGCCCTAAATGACGATATATGATATGGCTAATAGTGGTCCTATGGTTAATTATGGTTCTAAACGATGACGTACAATGTGGTTAATCGTGGCCCTTAATGACAAGGTTGATTTTACCCACCCTGTGGTTCTAAACAAAAATGAGAATATTGTTATGATTTGATAATGACGAGAACAAGAAAAATAAAAATTAAGTTCAATATTAAGATTATAATAATGAATATGATATTTGACTTTGATGATGCAATATTATGATAATGTTAAGGCTTATTATTTGCAGAGATGATGACTTTGTAACTTGTTTATGATACATATTATGATTATATTAGAGTTATTGAATTACTTATAATGTTTCATTTGGTACTATTGCTTTACATGTTATATATACTTTTATGATGCTATATGGGTACAAGTTAACTAGTGCTCACGTCTTTACATATTTTATTGTAGGAATAGATCTTAAAAACTAAGTAGGTAATTGAGTAAGATTAGAAGTACATAACCTGTTCCAAACTTAGCATTTTTATTTACATAGGTCAAATGTTTATTTAGAACTATAATATTATCTAAGTGAAAGGTTTATTCAATTGGGTTGTAAAAGTCATAAAGCTTATGTTATGTACAATTATTATAGAATGTGTTGGAACATGTTAGCCTGGTAGTAGTCTAGGCATGGTTTATATTACTATCTGTTGTGGATGTTGTTCCAGGATTATTATATTGCTCTGATAAGGGAATCATTTTTTTAATACATGGTATATATGCTAGATCATTCACCTCTCATGTCACGAGATCCGAGGCGTGACAAGCTTTACGACTACCATTGTAATTACCAAAAGCAGTCGCAAATAATACAAAACGGTCGCCGGAGTTTTGGTGTCATGAATACTGGCTACCACAAATTAATTGCAACCAAAGTTTTGCAACTGCCTAAAGCAGTCACTAATGTATTATTTGCAACTGCTTTAGGCGATCATCTAAAAATTCCCCCCACAAATTACCATTTCTCTAGTTGTGATTCCCCAATTGAACAACTTAAAGATCTAAAATTATCTCATTTTAAATTATACGCATCTCTTATATATATACCTTATTAAATATTCCATCAATAAAACATTAAAAAAAATAATTTTATACAATATTCAATCAGATATATTATTCCTGTATTATCTATCTTTTGTTATCGCATTAACCAATGAATCTTAGCCCTTTAAGTATTGTCTCATTAGGGCGAACGGCACGAGAATACTTTACGAATGTCAAAGTAGACCCTGATTAACATGCGTCAAAAATGGCATGGTGTAAACAAATTGTTATTTGCGCACACTTATGTCAAATATTGATTTCAAATTAATTTTTGTTTCTGTTAGGGTCATAATTGTAAATTAATAAATTCATAATTAAAATAGAGTTTTATACCTTATACACTTATATGTAAACTAAGACATTAGAATCTCGAGTAAGGATAAATTATAGAAATATCAGAATAAGCCTAAAACTGCACAAACACAGAACAAATCTTCTTTAAACACTTCGCGGGAAGCTTACAAGAAACTCGCGGGATAATACCAAGAGTATGTTATTGGGTTTTGGTTGTACAGGAAGGCTTCACTGATTAGCAGAAAGGTCGTAGAATGTCTACGGGAAAGTCCGAGAAGACCCTTCCTGTGAGGTTCATGAATTAGTAGTTCAAGCTGCTTTACAAAAACTCGACACGTTTGGACCTTGTTCTATATGTATGCCGAGGTGCACCTAAAGTTTCCCACACAGAGAATAACTATCGAAGATCAAGAGTGTGTCGTTTAATCGTTTTCTCTAACAACTTTATTTGGAGTAGTAAAAAGTGAAAAAAAAAATAAGAAAAAGTAAGAAAAGTTGTGAGTTTGTAATGCGTGCAGTGAGATAAAAAATAAGTAATGATTAAAAGTTTATAGAATTTTTTAGAGTTTTTTAGAGATTTTTGAAGAACCAAACGCATCCTTAGCCAAAGTTTCATCAGTTATATGAATTCAAAAGAATTCAAATATTTATGTGGCATTTAATTTAATTTTTATTTTTCATTTTCTGTTTTTTATTTTATGTGTTTTATGTTTTAAAAATTACAAAACAAAATAACAAAAATGTTATATTTTTCTTATTTTGAGTTAAAAATACTCAAAATTATTTTTTGTCATTTTTTATTTTATGTGTAAAGTCATTTTT
>JAVXUM010000021.1:17814104-17831658 GCA_035590655.1 Pouteria glomerata | reverse complement strand
GCATCCACCTCTATCGGTAGGTAACCGGCTGCAGTCCGGGAAAATACCATATCCTATACGTCCCAACTCCACATGACCTTACTCAAGCCATGTTTATAAACCTTAGGGGATCATCCGGTGTTATCACAACCGCCATTATGCATAAATCACATCCGTGCCTCGGCACGTCACCATCCATGGCACCCTCGGCCAATCCAATTATCAATTCCACCGGATGAAACCGCCCCATATCCCAATGCTCATGATATGCTCAATCATGGAATTTAAACATTAACTCAATGTAATATGTATTCATATTCATTTCCATACATATAATCCACAATAATTGAATTCGGGGATCAAATAAGTACTCAGGGACAAAAGAAACCAAAACGGCCCAACGTGGCCTTCTACCGTCCGGACGCTACCCTGGGACCGTCCGGACGCTCGCCCAGAACCAATTCCCCCAAACTCTCGGCCGTCCGGACCGTCCATTGGACCGTCCGGACGCTCGACCGTCCGGGACCGTCCGGACGCCCGATGCCTGGTACTGAAATTCCAGATTCGTCTTCCTCGACGAACCACAACCAAAATCAACCAATCCAACCCCGATTCAACTCAAAACTCAACAATACACATTCTCACAAGTATATAGCATGATTCTATAACTTTTATTTTAAAGATTACTCAAAAACATGCTAGATCCATCAACATTTATGCATATATATACACACAGACATATATATACATATATATACAAATCTCTCCACATTTCATCAAAACATGCATATATATATATCAAAACGATCCCTACAACGTCTAGAACTCAAATCTAAGTCCCACCTACCTCGAATCCGAAGAGAAATGGAGAAATGAGAAGAAAACCGATTTGGCCTCCAAGCTTCAAACGTTGATTTCTCCCACCTCGCTTCGATTCACGCGAAACGGACGTCACCACGACGATCACCGCCTCGAGATCTACCCGGATCGACTATTCACTCGCTCCGATCCACTCTCTCTCCTCTTTTCTCTCTCTTCTCTCTCTCTTTCTTCTCTTCTCTCTCTCTCTCCCTCTGGTCTGTTCTCACGCAGGAACAAAGAAACGGGAAAGGAAAGAAAAAGAAAAGGAAAGGATACCCGGGCCTGGCCCACTCAGTCCAGCCCAATCACAATTCGAGCTAACTCAGCCCGTGAAAAATATAAACATATATTAAAACTCATTTTAATTATTTCATTTCCTCAGAAATAATACAAAAATATACCAAAATAAAATACGGGGCGTTACAAGAGGTTAGATGGATCTCACAAAATTAAATATTTATGTTAATTCTTATTTTATCTTATATATTATTATATCTTAATTAAAATACTTGGTCTCATAAAAATCAAATCACATGATATATACAATCTTATATAGGGGGCGGTTGGTAACCGCAAAAAAACTCAACTTTTGGTAATTTTTTATATTTTTTGTGAGTTGTAATTTTTAATATGTTTGGTTAATGAAAATGTATTTTTTAGCAATTTCTTACAACTTTTTTGGTGTTTGATAAAATTGTTATTGTAATAGAGCAGAAAAGTGATAATTTTTGTATGTTTTGTAAAAATTTTTACTGTAGCAGAGTAAAAAAATGAAAAAGTGAGACCCACTGTAATAATGATTTACTATAGCAGAACAAAAAAGTGACAAAAATTAAGGTTTCATTAAACACTAAGGTGGCATTTGGTTTACTTTTCCATTTTCCATTTTCTATTTTATATTTTATGCGTTTTATGTTTTAAAAATCTCAAAACAAGAAAACAAAAAATGTTATGTTTTTCTTGTTTTGAGACTTTCTTTATTTCGGATTAAAAATGCTCAAAATAACTTTTTACAATTTTTCATTTCATGTGTAAACTTATTTTCTATTTTTTAAAACAAAATTTGAAAAAACAAGTGTCCAAATACATTTTAAGCTATTCTTTTGTTTTTAAAAGCACAAAATGAAAAATATGTTCAAAATAAAAAATAGAAAACAAAATTTAAAAAAACATACCAAATATACTCTAAATTACTCTAACAACTCAACTTTTAGTATTTTTTGTATTTTTTCACCCCCAAACGGGCTCATATTATTTTATAATATTATTATTTATTGTTTTAATTGGTAAAGCTTAAAATTTTTTGAATTTTTTTATTTATCCATTAATACATTTTAAATTATTCATGGCTTTAAAATAAATTTTTAAAAGTTATAATTTTATTTTTATATTCTATAACTACCAATGAGTTTTACATTTATACATTCAATTATTCATTATGTAAATGTGATAATTATCCCGCATAACATACCAATGTCGTTTATAACGTAAGTAGCATTTGGAGTGGCAAAAAAAAAAAAAAGAAAAAAAATAGTTTGGGATAACTTTTAGTATTTAATGTTTCTAATCGAAATCACGTTTTTTGGAGTTGAATAGTGTAACTTTTGAATTTTTGTAATAAGAAAGTTAAAGAAATAAACTGTGGAAAGAGTTTTTTGAGTTTGTTTCTATGGATTTATGTTCGAATTTTTCTGAAAATTATTGAACTTTTTGATTTATGCATAAAAAAGTTTAAGAGAGAAATTATAGAAACGATTTTTTCGGTCCGTTCTTACATATTTATGTTAGAGTTGTTAAAATTTATTAAAAAATTATTAAAATTTATAAAAAAAATTGTTGATATTTGTAGAAAAGAGTATTAGGGTTTGTAAAAATTTATTAGTATATGTAGATATATATAAAAATTTATAAAAATTTCACAGAGTACATGTGACCAAAATGTGTTAGCGAGTTTTGGAAACTTTTAGAGTTTTTAGATAATTTTATTAATTTTTAGCAAACCAAACACTATCATAATAATATATGGTTGTTGTTAGTTCTGATTATCTAATTTATTTATCAAATTTAAAAATATTAAGTCCGTGATTTCAAAAAATATTTGTATTGTATATCTAATACTATATATGTAATATAAAAATAATAAAATATTTTTATTAAAACTATATTTTAATATTTACAAAGCCAAATCGGGCTATTACACAACGTTCGCATTTTTGGTCTGACTTTACAATGTAGGATGAAAATTTTACAAATTCATGGTACATGGCTTGTAAACAAACAAAAAACTGAGAAGTCCAAGCTCCATTCGAAGTTTTAAAAATTTTTATAAAAAGTTTAGAAAATTTTTATAAAAAAATTAAAGAATTTTTAAAAATGTTTAATTTCATTCAATTAAATTTTATTATTTATCACATTTACTCCATCTTAAACAAATTTTTATTTTTAAATTTTTTTTTTAAACTTCAAATGCTGTCTAAGGTATTATTTAAAAAGAAATAAGTTAAATTTATTTCATTGAATAAAAAAGCTAAGTAGTTAATTTTTTTTTTTTTTTTTTTTGTGTTTGTCATTCGCTGACTTTTTAAATTTTTATTTATTTATTTGGCATAATTATAGTTCATGATTTGAGAGATGCTTTAATATAATGAAATAATTTTGATAATTTTCTAAAAGTAAAAAAAAATAATAAAACATGTTTTCTTTTAAGGGTTCCTAACATTACCTAAGAAATGTTTTGCCGAAATGTGATGGGTCCATAGCATGACAACAACTGTGTAGGTTGCGGTTTCAATTTATTCAAGTATTTTTTAATTAAAAATATATAAAAATACTTAAATATATTTAAATTATTAAATTTTAATTAAATAATTGAAGGATTTAATATCACATAACTGATATCAAAATCTTGTCAAAATAATTATACATATTTATAAGATGAATATGCAGGTTTCTCATTATAAAAAAAAAAAATAATGATGAAAGGAAGAGGTTGACGTTAGTCTTGTGACATTAATGTAAGAATTATTAAATTAAAATTAATGATTTAAATTTATTAATATTATTTTAATTATAAAAATAAATATATTTAGATCAATGATTTAAATGCATTTATAATATTTTTATTAAAAAATATAAATACATCTGTATCGTTAGATTTTAATTTTATAATTTTAACTACAAATCACTAGCTGCCGAAATTTAAAAAAAAAAAAAAGTCCTTCTAGAGTATCTCTATTTTCCGCGTTGGGCCTGAATCGTCAGATGTGCTCTTGGCATAAAAAAAATAAAAAATAAAATATATGAAAAGAAAGAAAGGAAAACTCGAGTCAGACCCCAACTCCACTGCCCCAAAATCCTTCTAGATCCTTCTAGAATATCTTCATTTTCCGGGTTGGGTCCGCATCGTCTGATACACTCTTGGCATAAAAAAAAAAAAAAAATAGGGAAAATCTAAAAGGAAAGAAAGAAAAACCACAGAGTCAAACCCCAACTCCACCGCACGGTGCTTTCTCTCACGGCCATGGTCTCCGCTTCTCTCAATCAATGGACAGCAAAGCCGCCAACGGCGTCAATGGTTGGAAATGTTATTTTCAGAAGACAGCGAGTCGCTTTCTCCAGAACTGTAGAATCGAAACCCTCTCTGTATCGGAAATGTTTATTCGGCTTGAATTACTATTTTTTTTTAATTGTTTGGAAAGGTTTGTTTGCAAGATTGGTGGTTGATTACGGCCGAAAAGGACTTCCAAGGGAAGAGGCTTTGCCGTTGCAGGATTGACCTCTCGAGAGTAAGATTTCTTATTTGTCTGGGGTTTTGTTTAATTGACAACATTAATGTGTGTTGTGATCCGAGCAAATCTATTGTGTGGCCAAAAGAAAATAAGTTACTATATCGTTTTGAAATTTTTGGCCTTGTTCTTTGGAATTACTATGTTTCATAGCATCTGTTAGCAGTTGTAAATTCTTATTAATTTTCTTGACATGAAATTGCTTCAGATTGCTCTAGGTTTATTATCAAACGTACATATAAATATTTGTTGGCAACAATTGTGATTTTTTTTTGGGTCGTGTTAAGCATATGCTATTATGCTTACTCGTATTTTCCTTTTATTTTTGTTTCATAATTTTGGATTGTGTTTTTCACTGTACATTTTGTTTATCAATTTCATTAGTCAAACTGATCCAGACTTTTTAGGGTGAGTACTTCTTTGAACATGAAGCTGAATTAAGAATTTAAATGACTTGCAATTGTTCTCTCCTCATTGGATCAAATTCTGTTTTGTCAAGATAAGGAACACACTTGGAATTTTTTACTGACTCGAAAAAAAACCCAAAATTCTTAATTTGTTTATCAAGCTTAGAAATAAAGTCTGCTTGTTAGTCCTACTATTTTAAGTTTAAGAATGTGACCACACAGTCAAAAGAATTACGACAGGTTTTGAACTTGTAATAAACTCTAAATTTCAGAAAGGTGTTATATTGAACTGCGCAAGTCTTAAAATTCACTATAAGCTGGAGTGGTCAAGTGCATTGTATAATGGCCCCTAATCTTATTTTAGGGGTGTGCAACAGTTTGATTGTTTTTTTACAGACTGTTTTGGTTTTTACTCATGGTTATTCTATTAGAGCTACCTTGCTCATATTGTGCTATAGTTTGCAGACTAGATAGCATCAGTGCTTTTAGATGATTATTCAATCTAACTTTTCTTTCCCTTCTATATTCACGTTCTCGATCAAATGGGAGGATTCCTGGTTGCCTGGCCTGAAAACTATTTTCTGTAAATGGACAATTGTTTGCCACTATTCACTTGTCCCATTAATTATAGTTCTTTGCTGTATCACTTTCATTAAAAATTATTACCAATTTCATTTTTATTGTTTTAAATTCTTGTTCCACATGTTACAACTTTACTCAGTTCTATTTATTGTTTAACATTTTTTGAAGACATGGGAATTCTAGTACTTTAGTTGTTTAAAATACATTTTCTTTATGCTGCAGACAACAAGCTGTACGAATGTTCTCTTCTGCACTAGTTCTTAAGAGATATAATGCCTTTACTCTTGAGACAGTTGACGGCATCAGAGGCATCATAAACAAGGTCCGAAAAAAAGAAAATGGTTTTCTTGCTAAGGTATGCAAATGCTTTCATACCTTCGATTTTAGATTAGCATGGTATTGTTATATTGATTGGTACATAATATGAGAACGAGCTGACAGGTACGTCACTAGCTTCTTTCTGGATTAAGGCCATAAAATTTACCTTTGTTACATAATATTTTGACATAATACGATTGTTGAACTTGGGATTTAGACACATTAACTAGTCAAGTGAGATCATTTCTATTTGTATGAAGTTCATTAGCCGGATGCTTCTTCCGCATAAGTGAAATTGGTTCAAACTGGCCAGTTGCCTTTGATTTGAAAGAAATTGTGGATTGTGGGTATTTTAGTATTCAAGTTGAAATTGCTCAAGTGTTGCAAATACCCAATATGAATTCAAAGAATTGATCTGAATGTAAAGATTCAGTCTACTTTTCTAAATCTTAGAAGAGATTACAGGAAACATAGATCTAAAATAAAACCAAGTAAACAACCTACAAGAGACGAGATTGTTCGCTAGGAAACTCCTTTAACAAAGGAGAAAAACCTTGGATCATTGATGTGGATTAAGGACAAATAGCTTCACTATTAATCAAGGTTACAAGGAATTTACTCAAGGGATTACAAGTTCACTCAATCAATTATCCTATTGATCTACTTGTACCAACTCACTTTTTTTTTTCTTCAATATACCTTTTTTGAGAAGCTTCTCCCACTCCAACCATCATCGAAGTGCCTTCCCAACCTAGAGAACTGATCTAGATCTTGGATTCACGATCTACAGGAAGTTCACCAAAGATATTTGAATGAGGGGGTGAAATAATCAAGATGGATTTTTCTCTCAAGTAGTGATGGATTTAGGTTTAGGAAAGAGCCGTAAAGTCAAAAGGATGTTTTAAGGTATTCATAGTGGAAGATTTAGGTTAAAACAATTAGGGTCAGGGTACAGAAAACAAGGTCCGAAATTTTGCCAATCTCTACAGAATCACATAACCTTCAAACTCCAAATTATGCTAATAAATTCTCAAGAACTATATAAGACTTTGTTAAACCAATGGGGACAATAATTTTAACGATCATTATTTATCAATTATGTAAAATTTGTAGTTTACAAAAATCCACCAAAATCTTACCAACTAATAAAATCAGGTAATCAATATTTTCTATTAATGTATGTAATTAAATGTTAAATATAACACTTAATATAGTGATGCGTACCTAGTCACTAAGTGATCCTAAGGGACACTAAGGTAAGTGATATGAAGAGTCACTCTTTATATATAAATTCACATACCAAAACTTAGTCTGGTGTACAGTTTTCTCTTAATAATACTAGTTTTACATTTTCAATACCATTATTTTGTCTTACGAACTCCATTATAAAACATCTTTCACTAGAAAATAATGAAAATACATGAAAATACGTAATATCTGTCATTTAATTACTCCAAGTCATCAAGAACTTATTCCTCATAACAAAAATTAAGCTTACAAAATATAAAAAATCTCAAAAGTTCATTTTTTGAATAATTTACCCAATGCAAATGTGATACGCTAGGAAGTTTATATTATTACATCTCAAATTAAAATAACATTACACCAATATGCAACATTATATATAAGCACACCTATCACTTGGAGTCCACAAAATCGAAATCAAAATAGGGAAGAAAAAATACAATTACAATTTTCTACAAATTTAATTCACATTCTTATTCTTACAAACTTTAGAAATTGGACCTCCGGCATTGAAAATAATTTTATAGTATATCATTAATCAACTGCTTTGATACCACTTTTGTCACACTCAAGATGAAGGATGAGACTAGCCATAAACCACAATTCCTTGATCCATGGCACACGCAAGTTTTCATAAATGCAAAAGAAAATAACCAGATAATCTTATAAGAGGTCACGGACTTGTGAGGTCACGGTCCCAACCCAATTCAAAATTTTTGACTGTGACCCTTTCATCTCTCCTGAAAAATTATGAGAATGAGAGTTGAGTTAAAAGGTCAGTGAATAGATTATGAAGCCAAGCATAATATAGCAATTTGAAAATAATAAATTTTCAATAAACAATTTAACCCATAAAAATTTCAAGTAAGTAATGTTTATGCATAAATAATAGTAATTTCAGAACTTACACATCAGAATGCGACAACGTCCATAATCAATAGTTCAATCACAACAGTGATGATAAACATTAATCTGTAGATTATCAAATAATTTCTCATAGTTCGTGCCCCGTTAGATCCAACATTACACTTAGTCCCCCAGTCTGGCTCCTGGGTTCTTTTCTAAGCTAATCTAATTGAGGTCATTACGGTTTTTACATGTCTGTTCCTATAATTGTTAAGAACTAGGGTCATCACGATTTTCACGGGCCTGTTCCTTAGTTACCAATGTCATACCGGTCAAGGAGTCTGTTTCTTAAACTTTTATTTCAATTCCGATAACTACAAATAAATATTCATCACAATCAGATAAATTTTAAAATTGAAATAAATAGATTTTCACAAATACTAAACCAAAAAATCTTTTCACGAAAATATTTATGCATGGAACATTTTATAAATTTAATATAAGCAAGCCAAAGCGTTCACTTGAAGTCTAAAGATGCGCATTTAAAAACGCACCAGAATATTTTGTCATTATCCTAAATACACCAATATAGATATTCATTAGTTAAAAATCTATCTTAAAATCTACAATTAAATAAAAATTATTAACTGCCCTCTCCTATTAACCAATTCTAACTAGCACTCACAAAAAAGCCCTCTAGACCTGGCAGTAACATTAATCTTCAAAATCTCTCTTTTATTTTATTTTATTAATTTTTTTTCCTGTCAGTCAATCAATATAAAACTTATATGTAGTGTTGTGTAGCAACACGGTTTTTAATCAATCAATTGGATTGCGGCTCTATTTTTTTTCTTTGGAGAATTCACACCTAACATACACACACATATATCCACACACACGCATAGCTTTTTCATCAATCATCTTTCAATAAAGGAAAAACTAAATAATCAAGGCTAACCTTCAGATTCCTCTTCGTCCTTCACCAGTCATAGCTCCCTCCCTCCCTACCTCCCTCTCTCTAAAATATAGAATATAGTAAAATCCTAATCTGACATAATCTCTATTTAAATATTTCTTTAATCTAGTTTCAATACACCCATTTAACTTATGTTGGACCTCCAATCATATATTAATGATAAAAAAATTCCTTAGAACATCTAATGTACCACGCTTATGCAAAAATAAATAAATTAACAATTTAAATATTTATTAAATAAAGCTAGCTAGTTCCCTAGTAAAAATATAACACAAATAAAATAAATAATTAATAATAAATGAAATAAATAATTAATCTCTAGGTTATAACATTCTGTCCCTGTTAAAATTAGTTTCGTCCTCAAAACTTACCTCAAATACTTAATCAAAATTAGCTTCTAATTTTCCCACTCTTAAGAATATTTTGGTCCTCCCAACTTACCACAACAAAATTTATGTAAAATCTTTATTTCATCTTGCACCTTAACAATTTTCTCAAACATAATTTATTGCACCTTAGAAATTATATAAATTCATCACTAAAATATAATTCACCATCTTCAACTTCTTAAAGGTCCAACAAACTTTTGCTTCGCACTCATATTCTAAATACTCATGATATTTACTAATAAGATATTTGAAAAATCATTTACATCTCTTAAACTCATATGTATACACACTTACAATCCTAAATTTAAGATTCTCGAAAATATAAGTACCAAAAGTATATTTTGAACATAACGGATACTCCACAAATGCATTATACGACCCTTTTATACATCTCGTTAAAACTAATAGCCTAAATCAGAAGCAAAATCTTATATATTTGTTACACTAAGCTTTCTTTTGATTAACAAATATAAGTATACTTCGAAAATTATAAAATAAACTAACTATAAAGCAAATCACATTTATCTCATTATTTTCTTGCTAGTAAGGATCCACTAAATATATTTTTTTTTTGAGATGCAAAAAATCTTTTTTTACCGCTAATATTTGTTTTCGTCCATAAATATACTCAAGTGTCATAATTCCTTATTTCTAACAATGTCTAAATATGCCCTGATGTTATCAAAGTCTTGGTTCTCAGTATTTGTTTTGTGTTGAACGCGAATGAGACGAACTGTAGAGTTTCATTTTCTTTTATTCCCCATTTGGTTTAAAGTATCCTATTCTAGTATGGACAAAAGTGATGCTGTACCCTAAAAGTCCATTACCTTCTTTCTAGATGGTGTATTTGCGTTATTTTTATACACTTCACTCAAAAAAGCATTATGTTTTGCCATGCCAAGCCATGTTTACAATTTAAATCGAGGAAATCATTTTCTCTTAAAATTTTATTATGGTTTAGCTTTGTTGAATTGGAAAACTGTGAATACCTGATGTGTTACTTTTATTAACTTCATTTTAAGCTTGTATTGTCATAGACAACTAATTATTTATTTTATCAATTTACTTAATTTATGCTTTAGCTTTTGCCTCTTACTAGGAATGCATATTTCGAAATTAACATACTTCCTTTGTTATAGGAGACTTTATTTGTCTTGCAGGATTGCCAAAGTATTGGAATTCAAGAAAGGCTTCATGATGTAGGACCCTCTAAGAGGTTTGTTCCTCTTTTTGCAAGAGTAAATAATACATCTCATCATTGCGTGTCCTTGTTGGGATATGTATTCCACTGAAATATAGTTGGTCATGGTAGAACCATCTAGTGGGTAGAAGGCGGTGGGAAGGAAGTGTGATCCTTTTTTTTTTTTGGTTGGAGGGGAGGTTATGTGATTTTGGGTTAGTCCTTGAATGCTTAATCTGGGTCTTTATAGCATACTTATGTGGTGTTGCCAGTAGAAGTATTTTAAAGATTGCTTGCTTTTTTGCCAGGAAATAAATCTGACCCTCAAAGAAATAAAAGGTAACTATCATGAATGCCAATGGCAGCTCCTTGCCCCTCTCCATAATGGCCAGTACACAAATGTTACTTTCCACAAGCGCAACTGAGAGCTTCCACATATGAAAGATTAAAATTCAAGGCATTGTTTGTTCAAAATGGAAAGACCATCTACAAATCTAGGGATAGGCTGAATCTGGGGGCCATGACGCCTCCCCTGTTTTTTCAATCCTCAAATTCCTAATACACGTCCCTGCTTTGGGAAAAAAAACAATTACCTAATACTTTCCTTGATATTTTGGTCCCCCCTTTATATAGAAGGATCTTGGCTCCATCCCTGCCTAAACCCAGTAGTAGGAAGACACTTCTTATGCCACCATCTCTATACGCGTTCCATTTGGTGGGAAATGTATATGTTAATAGCTCGCAAACCTAGTGGTAGACCTGTATTGCAGCGAACAATTGAAATTATAAGCCAACTTTGTTGAAATTGTTCACATCTTAGTCAACCATGTAGTATCTAGTTCCTCATGTGAAGAACTCAAATGTTAGTTATGCTATCTATCAAATTATTCACAGAAAATAACATCTGGGTGTTAATCAACATGGTAAATGAAGAATAACATGTCAGCCAATGGATATCTAGACATTTTATGTGATACTTTAGCCTATTTCTCATACATGTGGATGAAATGGTGCTATCTTTGCTATGAACTTTTGTACTCTGCGTTTGGGAGAGAAGAAACAGTACTTGTGTAATGTATATACGTATTTATACACTCAATTTTTATTCAGCGGTTTTCACGTGAAATTGTTCCGTCTTGGTGACAGATTGATAAATCAAGATTCAGAATGAAGGGATTTTGCGGCAGTTTTGTTTGTACAAATCAGCTTTTGCCTCTCTCTGTAAAATAGTACTTGTATTAGCTTGTATAACGAGGTTCTGAATTTATTTTATTTTATTATCGGCATCATTTGTAAAATGAAGTTCACCTGGAGGCCATTACGGTGTTGGTTTGTCTGACTCATCATGCATTATGATGTATCATATCTGCTGGAACCCAGGCTCTAGCAGCAGGCCTAAATTTTGTTGAGGGTAGAATGGGCCATTTATTAAAATTCTAAGGCTAATCACACCTTCAAATGAGTTGGCATATTACATCAAAATTGTCTGGTTAAGACGATGGATTTGTGTAGGCTTTCTCGCATTCAGGCCGGGACCATTTCACTCCTATCAAGGCTTGTTGACAAATGGCGTTTGGAAATTTTATGGGGACGGCCCACATTTCGAAATTTCATGGGCTTAGGCAAAGGGCTGGCTTAACGGTTAGCGTATGGGCTTGCGGTAAGTCCAGGCTGGCCCATAATGTCCTATAGATGTGCTGGCTCTTTTTAATATCATGGGCTCGGCCAGTGGGTGCTCAAATTTCAGATTGGTGGCCTCGTAGTGGGGCGCATTATTCAAAAGATGGGCCTTAAGTGGGCTTAATTTTCAATTGAATGGGCGTTAACTTGGTTTACGTTACTGGGCCCTAACTGGAATTTACAGATTAATGAGCCCGTATTCCATGTAATGGGCCTCAACTGGGCCTATCGAGATTAATGGGCCATTACTGGGCCTATTTTTCATGGTAATGGGCTTATAATTGATCTTTTGTTACACTGAAATTTTCAGATTAATGGGCCTTACATGGGCTTATTTTAAATTAATGGGCCAAAGTGGGCTTGTCTTTGATGAATGGGCTTATAATGGGCTTTTAGATTGATGGTCCATTGTGGGGCTTATATGTCGGGTTAATGGGCCTTGCGTTGCTTTTTTTTATTAATGGGCCTTAAGTGGGCCTTCTTTTTACAGAATGATGGGCCTTTGTAAGGCTTATTTTTAAATTAGTATGTTCCTTCACTGGAATTTTCCGATTAATGGGCCGTAGTGGGCTTTTTTTAAATTAATGGGCCTTTAATGGATTTTTTTAAATTAAGGGGCCCATGGCCGCCTTGTTTTTTCTACTAATGGGCTATAGTTGGGCTTCCAGATTAATGGGCCGTTTAGTGGGCTTAAATTCCATATGAATGGCCCTACCTCTTCTTATTCCACAATAATGGCCCTTAGCCAGGCATATGTCCATATTAATGGACCCATTGTTGGGTTTTTTTATATTAATGGGCCCATGGACAGGCTTTTATTTTTTCTACTAATGGGCTAATTTCAACATTAATGGGCCCACGACCAGCCTTATTTTTCAGTTTAACGGGCCTACCGCTAAGCCTGAATCCCATAGCTGGGCTAATTTCAACATTAATGGGCCCATGACCAACCTTATTTTTAAGTTTAACGGGCCTATCACTGAGCATATTCAGGCCCATGAGTGGGCTTATTTTCAGTCCAGCGGCCCATAACTGGACCTAGTTTTACTTGAGTGCACTCACGGCTGGACTTATTTTTACTTTAATGGGCCAAAGCTGCGTTTTTTCAAGATATAGC
Organism: Pouteria glomerata; assembly: GCA_035590655.1. Lineage (NCBI taxonomy): Eukaryota > Viridiplantae > Streptophyta > Magnoliopsida > Ericales > Sapotaceae > Pouteria > Pouteria glomerata. The sequence continues at coordinate 17,818,293 of JAVXUM010000021.1, read as the reverse complement.
ATACCTTATTTTCCAGGTTAACGGCCCATAACTGGGCTTACTTTCAGATTAATTGCACTACGGCTGGACTTGCTGTTTGTAGTTCCACGGGCTGATGCTAAGGATTGTATTTGGCGTTTATGGGCCTGCAGTTGGCCTAGGGATGGCCTACTAATTTTCAGACCAACGGCCATAAAGCTCTTACAGCTGGTAAATTAAAATTTCTTCTACCCGGCATGATATGGCCATTATTTTATCGCCTTGTCCTAAAATTGATTGGCCTTTACAAAAAATTTAAACCTTCTGGCAGTATGCTGAGATGCAATTTGGACAACCTAATCCAATGCTCTTTCCATTTTTCACCTTCACAATCCATGAGATGAAGCCCAGCCCAGCAAATTGAGTATACGGGCCAAGAGATCAGATTGGGTTAACGTCCTCCACCATATAAACATTCAAAAATGTCCAACTATTTGAAGTCTTAACATGCTACACCCACCTTCTGGACCCGAATGCCTCGCTCCTCCATGTATCTTTATATTGTACTCCCCCATCTATCTTGTAACTGTACATTGCCCAATTCTAAGAATGTCCAACTAATTAAAACTCAAAACAGTAACGCCGCAAACAATGAATTTCTATTCTTCTGTTGAAGGCCTAAGGAAAAGCAAAAACCAATCGGTCCAATACCATTCAGCACTGAAACATTTCGTCATTGAGTAACATGGAAACTTAGCAGATTGACATTCAATTCCAAAACATAGCTGCTTTAGCAATGCCCTTGTTCCATGACTAGGGCTCATAAACTCACCTGCAAAGACCAAATATTTTTACCTATTCATTAACTGTGAAAATATACAGAACGTGCCTAAAAAATCAATATAAATGACACACCAATAAATCTTACCCAGAGAAAACCAGACCAGGTATTTAAAAAAAAAAAACAAGAAAATACAAGCCTGTGATATCCAGGCAACTCATCACCCATCTGCAGGAAATACAAACCTGTGATGTTGAGGCCCCCCAATCATAACATTCACACAACTCAAGCAAGAAAGATGAATGGACACCGTCCGGCGTGCGGGTGTGGGGCGGGGGGGAACGAAATTAACATTGCATCCCTATATATGCTTTAGAGGAGAGTGAGCAATAATCAAATGAGAGAGGAATTGTTCATCCGCACGGACTGACCAAACCCAAAAATGACTAACCAACAACATAGAAAACAATCCATCAAATATGGCCTGCAAAATTATTTTTTCAATTACTCTCCTATAATTCACTTCATTGTTTAATCATCTATAAGAATTAAATGGCAAAATGGTATGCAAGAGATAAATGAGGGTGTGAAAGATACCAAAGGTGAGTCACAACGTATTCAACATTATCGATGATGATTAATGGACCCCTCTGTGATGGAAAGATCTAAATGGTGTTGAAGAGAGATTGATCTTATGGCAGAAGAAGTGATGGGTATGGGAGATTGTTCGATTAGGGAGGTGGTTGAAACCCCTGGTTGTCAGAGACAATGCAGCTTGTGCAAAGCAGTAGTGCAGTTGGTTTGTGATCATGAAGTGGATACCATATCCTATTTTCAGGTTTATTATCATATTGTCATCAGGTTGTTAGATAATGGCAGTGCTAGAAGCTAAGATGATAAATATTTGGGTAGAGAAAATCTGAATACTAAGAAGCAGAGACATTGACACAACAAGGACACACCGTACACTAATTTTTAGAAACTGTAATGGATGAGAAGTCATATCCTGGTTGAGAATTCATAATGGTTCTAGAAAAATCTATACACCTCTGAATTTCAATCTATCAATTGTTATGGAGTTGTAAACATGTAAACTAAATTATAATATATTGAAAAAATGCCAAAAACAATATGCTTAAAATTCAGAAAAAAAAAAAAATTAAATTTTAAATCCAGGTTCGCAAGTCTGCAATAACCTATATCCATCCCACTCAATAATAATCCATTATTAAATGAGTATAATTGGGTTTTATCCATTTAATCACAAGTCCATTATGACCCAATCCGAACCTACCCATTTGCTAGCTCTAATAATAACGAAGCATAGATGAGGGATTTCAATGAATATATTGGTTTGTGCATAATTTATATAAAAGATTTTAGAACTTGATCTTGGTGTTTGGAAAGAAACATAGGAGCTTTTTAGGCTACAAACAAGGTGTCAACAACATGGCAGTGTGTCAACACTGGGCAGGGTACTCCCACTCAATAGTAGTATTAGAACCATGACTGGGAATCAACATAAAAATGTAGAAGCCAGTTCAAGGTTTTGGGATTTGACGAGACAAACCTTTGACCCAAGTCAAAGATAATATTGTATGAAAACAAAATTTGATTGGAAGAAAATCATCCAGAAGAATTCAAATTTGAATTATGCTACAGGTAAAAAAAGAAAAAAGATGTAAGTTATTCAATGAAGATGAAATCAAGGAACCTACTAAAAAAAATGAAGATGGAATCAAGGAAGATTTATTCTCCAATGGCTAGTTGATTTATAATAGAAGATCTACAGCAGAGTTAGAAGACAAAATAGATCAAAGACAAGAAAGAGAAATTATTCTTGTGATCACTCATCAAAACCTAGGTAAGCTATACAAAGTACTCTCTTGATGAAAGAGACTCTTGACTCCTAAAAGAGAGACTTTTCCACCCAACCAATCTCTTATGGAACTCTTCTCAATCACTCCCTTCCACACCGAAAATGTCTAAAATGAAGAACATAATATAAGTCTTGAGTGTTATAATTGGTCTTCAAAAGAAGGAGATTAAAAATTTCAATATATTAGAATTTATTGATCCTTTTGGTGATGAGTACTACAACTTGAACTTACTGTTCAATGGTGAAGAAAATAGTGGTTACATCAATTTTCAAATGGTATGAATCAAAGATGAAAGTACGTTGAAATTTACTAATTTTACTGGGATGGAAAGATATTATGTTGAGAAAGTATGGATTAATATGACCGAATTTTTCAAATATCAAGAATTGCTTAAAGAATTGTTCGCAGAGAACAAAATTAAGTCACTATCACATGGGAAGATGAAGAATTATTCCCAAGTTGGAATTACACATACCTTTATCAGCAATAAAAATTGCATTGATCCAGATTCCACATAACAAATTGTCAGGAGTGTAGCATAAACGCTACGCTAACTTAACATTTGAAGAAAAATCAACAATCATTCATGCATTTCAATTGCTTATGGGTGTGTTCTAGCATGCATCAATTGTGTTCACTCATCAATTGTGTTCACTCATATAAAGGCCATAATAAAAAATCTATATAACAAAACAGGACGTTTTTGAAAATGTTATTTTCACAAACTAATATCTAACAACTAAAAATTATTTTTTCTTTCATTCGACGATTGGGATCATTTTTATATTTTTAACTTCTTTCTCAATTTTTATTTTAGTGGACTCCATTACCATTTATCTTACAAAATAGCTTGAACATTTTAAATTTCACATATTTTAAGGATACAAATCATATGAAAATCAAAACTACTAATTTAAATTTCGCCCAATTATAATTTTTAGAAAGTTAAACCTTCAAAACTAAATCACTTATATTTTCTTTTATGATACTTATAAAAAACTAGTAATAACCCGTGCCTACAACACTCTAAACAAAATTAGTATTAAGTTTTTTATATAGCTAAAATTTTAGATAAAAAGTTTAAATAGGAAAATTATGATAATTTATGAGTTTCAATTTTTTTTCAAAATTTTAAGCCCTGACAGGTAAAGTTGTTAAAACTGAGATTTTACTTCAAATCGGTAGAGGGTCCAAAAATCGAATTATAAAATCGAATCGCAAAATCTAAAAATTTTACCAAATGCCTATAAAATGAAAATATAGTCTATTATGATACAATTTTTCATTTAGGGCTTTAATTTTTTTCTTTTCTGATAAGTTAATAATTTTATTAATTAGAGGAGAAAAAAGACATGTATCAAGAAAAAAAATATCATACAAAAAAATTTAATTGTATTAACAAAACGAATCCTCAAAAAAGTTTATAGAAAATTCTATATCTGATTCTATACTCTCTTTATCCAATTACCTAATTGAGACCGTTAAAATATTAGGTGTGATTTATAAATTGACATTAAAATACTGACATCATTTTATCTTAATTTTTGTTTGAGTTAAAATGTATTTGTAG
>JAVXUM010000021.1:17795179-17806845 GCA_035590655.1 Pouteria glomerata | reverse complement strand
TACTTTCCTTTCACCTTGAGGGGGACTTTTCGATCACACAAGACACCTGAAGCACTCCGCCATTTGGTCCACCCGGCTTGAATCCTATGACTTACATCCGACTCAATCCCTCCATCTTGTTGAACTATAGATCCAAGATATCTAAAGTTTTTTTTTCTACAATCTTTTGAGTTCCCAAACTTATTTCTATACTACTAGCAGTCCTATTTTGACTAAACTTACATTCCATATATTCTGTCTTACAACGGCTTAATCACAATCCTTTTGCCTCTAATGTTTCTCGCCACAATTCTAACTTAGTATTCACCCATTCTCTCGTCTCATCTACTAAAATAATGTCATTTGCGAATAACATAAACCATAGCACCTCCTCCTGAATATGTCTAGTAATCTTATCCACAACTAGGACAAATGCGTCGCCACTAATGAAAAATAACGATCACAACATGGCGGTCGCAAAGTTGTGGCGGTCGCAAAGTTGTGGCGGTTGCAAAATTGTAACGACCGCTTCAGCGACCATTAGTAATTTAATCACATAAGATTTTAGCGATAGCCAATATACTATTAGTGATTACCGTAGCCAACTTCGCGCCATAGCCCGCATAATCCTTTAGCAACCGTAAATAATTGTTTTAATTATTAATAATTTTTTTTTGTTTCAAAGTCGTCACTATTTTTTCAATTTTTTAAAAAATAGTTATTATTAATTAATTTATTTATTACATTAAGAATTTTTCAATATTCATTTTTTAATGTAATTTAGTAATGGCACCCTGCATTAATTATTATTAATTCATTTATTTATTACATTAACAATTTTTAAGATAGTTATTTTTTAATGTAATGGCACCTGTATTATATGCCTATGCAACAAATATTTATAAATAATATTAAAATCCGCAAAAGCTAAACAAAATCCTACATTTATTTATATTTACAAATACCAATATTTATAAAATTATGCATTCATTAAAAATATGTATATATACAAGAGGACGAGTTAAGAAAAAAAAAGTTAGAAGTCATCAATCAGCTCTGATAATTAATCAAATCTGAAAAATAAGAAAATAATTATTCTTAGTCTAAATAATTATCATATGTAAAATTTGGTAAAAATAAACTTAAATCTATTTTTATGAAAGAATAAATATTCATGGGGATTAGCCAAGGCTAATCCAGGAGGGTTAATCGTCATCATCTAAATATGTAGAGGAAAGGCACTAACTCTATGAGTAGTGGCACTCCATTTGGACCATAATCTCCGCCTTCATCTGCACATCTCACTCATCCATCCCGGCTCATAAGGTCTCGAGGACCTTCTTAGTTGAAAATTATGAGCCCTTGGAGGAGTCAGCCCCCAAGTGACTTGCCTCGATGAAAGACAAAGTATGGAATGCCACTGTCTTGTGTGAGCGCGTATCTATGACTGTCTCGACCGATAATGAAGTGAAATATTTCATTCTTTCTTTGCCCAGACTCCCTATCCTCCACTTGCAGCTTGTTCAAGCAAGCATTAAACTAATATTACATAAAACAAAACAAATAAAACGAAGTTAAGTAAATAGACTTTGTAATAGGGAAAAAAAATTGCCACTACACAAAACCTCCGAGTTCAAGCGAGGGAAAGTAGCCAACCAAACGGCCATCAAATCTGCACTTTCACCCTGCACACGCAATTGTTGATGAGCAAATTATGTTATTAGTATATTATCATATAAACTTGAACAAAAACAAATTTACACATACAGACAAATGTTTTGTCTTATGGCGACCTGCGTGAAGTGTCGAGTCCCCTTTTTATACTTAGAGCCCTGCATTGAATGGCTTTGAGAGTTCCTTTCAGATTCTGTCTATTTTAATTTTTTAGTCAATTGATTTTGTAAGTTATTCTTATAACTTAAAAAATAAGTAAAAAAACACAAATTACGAGCTGTTTACCTAGACACACTTGCTCGACCAGTAATGGATGAGCTCAGGCCACTGCTCAAAAAGGACGCATGGCGGGACCTGTTGAAAGATGCTGGGGTCATCCTTATGATCCTTTCAATAGGAGTCCCTCACTTTATATTTGTGGTCCTTTCATAACTTTTGGCACTCTGAATAACAAATTAGCCATAAATCACCCTCAAATTGCCCTAAAAAGGACAAATTATTTGATATTAATCAATATATGGTGCAAACTAACACATTGTATGATATATAATTTAAAGCTAAATATACACAAAAAGTTATTACCTGAATTTCATCCCAGAGGTGGTTAAGGCTTTCCAATGAGTACTTTTCTTAATCGAGCATGGTCAGTGAGAAACTGCTAGGATCCTAGATCATATGACCAAAATAGGAAGTAAGTTTCTGGCCATCCGCACCTACTGGATGACTAATAGCATGATCGAACTCCAAGTCCTACCACTACCTCCCATAGTTTTAGTCCTGTAAGGCCCAAGATAACCCTCTCCTAGACTTGGAGACCAAGATCAGAGTTATAGCATTTGTTACAATTAAAGTTAAGTTAATTAAATAGAAATAAAATTTTTTAATGGGAAGACAATGTCTTAAAGTAATAATTTATACTAGGCAATGCACGCTTAGACCCTATGCTTCTCTTAGCAGTGGTCAAATTCCACGCTGGTGCACTTGAAGGTCTAGGCCATGTTAGATGAACTGGACCTTGTACAGGAGAGACCTAATCACTTGGTTATCATGTGAGGCCGTGATCTCCTCCTATCTTCAGAAGACATATCTGTTTACATGTTCATAATTAATTTTGTATGATAGTTAAATTTATTAATTAAAAGTCGCGTGTGCATGATAAATATAAAGATTCAAAATAAAACTTGTTAGGAGAAAAAATGCACAACCATTTACTATTTATGCAAGTTAGTGGTATATCCTTTGATGGTCTCCCTGACCCAATCAACATTCCTCATGTTTAACTATCACATCCTGGTCAAGAGCTTGATGAGCGAATGCATCAATATCTGGCTGATTGCATTCGATCTAACACACCCCATTTTTTGATATTTTAACGCAACCTCCCAGTTAGGATCTACTGGATCACTAACATAATAAACTCACTACGTCATCGAGGTAGTATGTAGGATTCGTTACTTATTCGCTCTTTACAATATGACAAATGGTTGAAGTTCACTAAAATAAATTGGTACTTATCAATTTTAGTTCCTAGGGTTGGATCAACCCAGTCATACTTAAATAACAAAAATTTTAACCTCGAACTATATACAACTTCAATAATGTCCTTTAATCGGCCATAGTAATAGTCAGTATCGATAGAAAGATAGCTAAGGCTACTATTTTGTGTCACCTGCCTATCTTCTCTTTGATTTAATATCAAAACTCATAAACATCAGAAGTATTATAACATTGGCTTGTCATATAAAGACCATCAACTAACTAGTTAAATTCAATAGTCAAAGTAGGATCACTTGCTCTCCATTACAAACCTGTCCATATTTCGTAGTGATTGAATAAAATTATAAGAAAGTAAGAAGACAAAAATAATTATGAGTACCTGCAAGCACTAAATACTTATGTAATTCTTGAATCAGTCGTGAAACAATTTGTAATGAACTTCCAAATTTGGTTATTTGTAGTGCGAGGCATGTCCCATTTGAGCTAATTGATGTGTATATTCTGATGCAAAGCAACACGTGTTAATGACGAGCATGATAATTTAAACAGGAAATAAACAGTTTACTTTTGTAGATGAGGGATTACTTATTAGGTCAATCGCCCAACTGATAGAGTGTTAAACAATATGAACCAATGAGCTTGGATCCACTTGATCTGGGTGAGATCAAATGACATGCCCTCTTTAAGTTATATATCAATTTGTTCTCTTCCCATTATGGTAGTTCATAGAAATACACTTTTTTTTCCTCTTATGACTTCGATTCCTGTTCGTACCAGATATAGATGCCTTTGAGGGTAAAACAAATCTTGGAAATTATGCACTATTTGCATTTGCTTCCACTTTATCTGGGTTAACAAATCAACCCTAATCATTGTCTATGGTGTCAGAACAAACTCTCGAGTGTCATCAAATGATACTCTCAAGTGTCGTCAAATGTGTCTATGAACTTTGTAGGCCCACTTTCTGCCATGCTTTAGCAAGGTTTACTTCTTGCTCTAGTTGTAATAAGGACATGCAAAAACCCTTTTTGTGCTATACCCAAACAAGTTAACATACACTAAGAAGTTGTTGATTATCCACAATAATGTTGCTTGAAGTCTAAACATTTAATTTCACACAGAGTTAAATGTCATCAAACCTTTCATTCTGTTCTTCAATCAAAGGTCGCATATACACATTAATTTTATCCCTAGGTCGTCTTAGTTCATCAATCAATGTCGACAGTATCAAAACTATTTACTTCATACATAGTCAGGGTAGAAGATTATAACTAACACAACTAGCTAAATACTGTGATTTGCTCCAGTTATAGACTTAAATGGACTAAAATTGTCTGTAGCCAGGCCAGGCCACACACTATAACTATCAATAGCAAATTTATGGTGTCTCTAATCGAAATTTTTTACATCAGAGAGTCTGCTGGATGACATAACTTCCTGTACTCCCTACTATTCTCGGCATCTCATTTTATCAATTTAGAAATCTTGGAGGACATAAAAAGTCTTTCCAGTTATGGCTTAAGCGGAAAATACAGTACTTGCTTTGTAGCCATGAGCTTACAACAATTTACAACTCCCAAACTATTCTGACAATTCTGCCCATCCCTAACGTCTTCCCACCTTAAAGTCCTATACACAATGCACCCATCGAGGTGGGTATTCTCATTTTGAAATAACATACAACTATTAGGACATGCATCCAGAGTCTTGTATGTGAAACCTAAATTTTCAATTTAGCTTGCGAGCTTGATATTAAAAATCAACAAGCTTTGCAACCGATAGTAGAACTATGTGTAAGAAATGCAGTTGCACATTGAAAGACATGTCTGACCATTATTTTAATGCTTGCAAATGTAATAGCTCAACGATGAATGACAATTTATTGAAATCCTTACATCTAGGATACAATTCTATTTGCTTATTATCCAGGTATCAAAATATCTCAAAACCTTTTCTTTTATACCTAAACGATGATTGCTTTTACCTGTCCTCTTTTTCTCACAGCTTGGGGTTAGTCCACACTAGATATTAGCTAGTATCGTTAGCATTGGATCAATTTCTGTAGCCTGAACCTCCATCTCAACTATTTCCACTCGGTGAGAAGAAACTTACTCTTCTTCATGAAAAGTTCAACACACTGTTTCAGGAACCCATTACGAATCAAATGCTCCAGTATAGGCTCTTGTCTAAAGTAATACTGATTTACACATTTCTACAGGAACAGCTAATGTAATCACCGTCAAGCCCGTTGGTGAATCAAATGAACTAGTTGATCCCTTTATATATTCCATAGATATCCTACTTGGTAAATCAATCTAACTTTTATCCATTTTGCTAACTATTTCTACAAAGTTTCGAAATGAAGAAGCATAATTAGCCTAACAGATTGTGCATTTACAAGTCACCTAGTATTAAACTTCTTATTCTTTTTACTGCAAGGTAGTTGGTCCTATTCCATTCGAGAATCTACGGTCCAATTTACATTCAACAAATCAATGCCTTCATCCTACGGTTAAACAAATTTCAACAGCATGTCCATATAGTTCTCAAGCGAAAAATAAATTAATCGTATTCTGTGTAAGCACCTAGAGAATAGTGGGACATCAACTAAAATTCTATCTAATGTCAAACATTGCATAGAGTTGTTGAGGACAATATGAATGGTTGCATTCCCAAACTATTTGAACTAGACAATTCAAGAATTATGTACGTCCATCCCCACGATTTCACCACCCGAATGATGAATCTAGCCAAAGATGTAATCCATTGCCAAACGATGGCCAAACGGATGATATACACAATTCTAGATCCGGTTTAAGTTTCACCAATGCAAGCAAATGAATAAAATAAAACAGTTCTATGTTTTTCTTTGTTTCTCAACTTATTTCTATGTTCGATTTCTTTCATTTATTCATTAACTATCTAATGAATTGAATTTAGATTTGGACTGGGCCTAAGTAAAATATTGGATTGGATTGGGCCCGAGTCATAAAAATTTTGAATTGGAATGGATTGGATTGGATTGGGTTTTTAAACATGTGTTGACATATTCCATATTTTCTCTACAAGTAGTTGAGATGGCTCTCTCGTATCTAGATGAGATATGAAATTCTCGGCGGCATCTATAGGAGATACGGGGTACAAGTTCTTAATATAACTATAATTATAACATTAATAAAATAAATATTAAATTCAATCCAATCGAAATTCTAAGTTTGAACCATATGGTACAGAAATTTTAGTTTTGAACAACCCAGTGCAATGCAAAAAAATAAAATTTAAACAGTGCAGTTTAGAAAAATGCAGAAATTCCGTGTATTGTAAAAAATGAAATGCAGAATTCTGTGCAATATTTTTAACTGTGCTATTTTTTTAGTTGTGCAGAATTCTGTACAATTTTTTCCTGTGCTGGAAAAATTTATGAAGTGAAAATGTGCCGAGATTATCATTTTTCTTTCTATTGTTGTTTTGTTCTATTCCTACACAAATAAAATACTCCATATTAAATTCTAAGGGACAAAACTATTTGAAATAGTTTTCATTTAGTTGGGACAAAACTCTTTCGGAGTATTCAAATTGGATTCGAAAAAACTGGACTTGAGCTCAATTCGTGGTAAAAATCCAACATATGTATTACATTAATTCTTGACAGCAAATTACTTCTGAGGAGAAAGTACTTATCATATCCACAATATTTTGCTTTTCCTATTCTTTAAATTTTTTATTCTTCACCTTCATTTATAATTAAGGAGATGGGACTTCCTTGCTAATATAGCCATATGACAGAGTAAAAATTTTTTCAATAATTCTATAATCTGCACTTGTAGAGCATGATCGAAATGAATGAAATTGTATAATCTGCTCATTTGTTTTTTAGAAGATGTAGAAATATGTTTTCTAGGATTCTATTATTTGTTTATTTATTTATTTATTATTATTATTATTATTATTATTATTATTATTATTTTGGTGGGGGGACAATGTAAAAAGAATCCATCATCTTCACCTTTTTTTGGATATGTTAACTATAACACTAATATCTATTGTTTTATTTTGAATAGTTATGGAAAGATTCTATAGGAAAAGAAAAATTGAAGTAGAGGATTCCAAATCTCAAAAATGTCAAAATCTTCATAATGCACAAGTCTCTTCAAATTTCCTCCTACTCCTACTCCTACTCTTACTCTCAGTGCACATGCCAATTTAGATGACCTTCTTGGTGATCATGGATTAAGAAAAAGTATTTATGCTTATGATGTCAAGGATAAAGAGAGAGTTCGAAAAGTATATTTGCAAAGAGGCCCTTGTTAACCTAGAAATCATGTGTTTCCTTAGAGATAATTTGGAAAAGATAAATGTAGATCTATTCCTGCATGGTTCAATGAACATGGTAATTGGTTGGAGTATAGCATAGCAAAAGATGCAGCATTTTACTTGTGTTATTATCTGTTTAAGCCTGACTATAGTGAACAAGGGGGTGGTGATTCATTTGTTGGTTAAGGATTTACAAATTGAAAAACAAAAAGAAAGCTAAATATACATGTTGGAGACCACAATAGTATACATAGTAAATGTGTGATGGCTTGTGAGAATTTACTGAAAAAACGTCAACATATTGAAGTGTGTTTATCAAATCAATTCGATCAAGCTCATATTGATTATCGTATTCACTTGATAGCATCGGTTCATTGCATCAGGTTTCTTTTATGTCAAGGCTTGTCTTTTCGTGGTCATGATAAATCGGTTCAATCAAGAAATCGAGGAAACTTCCTTGAACTTTTACAATGGTATGCAGACAATGACGAGATTGTCAAGCAAATTGTATTGAAAAATGCTCCTGAAAACTTAAAAATGATAGCTCCGACAATTCAAAAAGATATTATGAATTCTTATGCAGTTGAGACCATAAATGCTATCTTAAGAGATATAGAAGATGAATTATTATCTATCTTAGTTGATGAGTCCCTGACATATCAATGAAAGAACAAATGGCAGTTATTTTACGTTACGTGAACAAAAGAGGATGCATCATTGAGCGCTTTTTGGGAATTGTACATATTGGAGATACTACTACTTTGTCACTTAAGATAGCCATTGAGTCTCTTTTTACTATACATGGATTAAGTATGTTAAGTTTGCGAGGCCAAGGTTATGATAGAACTATTAATATGCAAGGTGAGTTCAATGGTTTGAAAACTTTGATTATGTTGGAGAATGAATCTGTTTTTTATATCCAATGCTTCGCTCATCAACTTCAATTGACACTTGTTGCAGTTGCAAACAAAATAAGAAGATTGGTTCATTTTTTAACTTAGTTACAAATTTGTCAAAAATTGTTGGAGCCTTTTGTAAAAGAAAGGATATTTTACGAGAAAAAAAGTTTGTAAAGGTATTTGAAAGAATTCGTAGTGGTGAAATTATAACTGGTCAGGGTTTGAATTAAGAAGCAACATTGAAAAGAGTTAGAGACATACGTCGGGGTTCATATTATTATACATTGTTGAGTTTTATTGTATTATTCGCCTCAGTGATTGATGTGCTCGAAGTTGTAGAAAATAATAGAGCGTATTCAGACCAAAGGGCCAAAGCAAGTGATGTATCAGATGCCATTCAATCTTTTGAATTTACATTTAAGTTGTACTTAATGAAAACTGTGTTGGGAATTACAAATGAATTGTTATAAGCATTACAAAGGAGAAATTAAGATATAGTAAATGCCATGACTCTTGTTAATGTATCCAAGCAACGACTACAAAACTTGAGAGATGATGGTTAGGAAAATTTGATGGATGAAGTTTCATTGTTTTGTAGGAAACATGAAATAACTGTTCCAAACATGGAAGATTTATTTGTACTTCGAGGAAGATCATGTCGCAATGCTCAAGAAATCACAAATTTTCACTATTATCAGGTTGATTTATATTATACAGTGATAGATATGCAACTTCAAGAATTGAATAGCCGTTTTAATGAGGTTAGTACGAAGCTATTGTTGTGTGTAGTATCTCTTGATCCGAGTAATTTATTCTCTATTTTTAATAAGAGAAAGTTGCATCGTTTTGCAAAATTTTATCTATGTGATTTTTTCCCATTAGATCTCATGATACTTGAAAATCAACTTCAGACTTATATTGTAGACATGAGGTACAATGATCAATTTTCTCAAGTGATAGGGATTGGTGGACTTGTTCAAAAATTAGTTGAGACAAAAAAGGATATTGTTTATCCATTGGTATACTTATTAGTGAAGTTGGCCCTAATCTTACTAGTTGTAACTGCATCGGTTAAGAAAGCTTTTTTTTGTAATGAATATTATAAAGACTTCACTACGTAATCGTATAAGGGATGAATGGATGTATGATTGGTTGGTGACATACATTGAAAGAGGTATATTCGAAACTATTGACAATGAAGTTATTTTGCAACGTTTTCAGAGTATGAAGGAACCGAAAAGGATTATTGTAGCTTGTTTTGTTGACTTGAAAATTATTTTGTGTAAGAAACTTTTGATTGGATTGAATTTGGAGTTGATTGGTCGAACGATATTAAATTATTTAAAATAAATTATATTATTTAATGATACTCTCTATTAAAATTAAGTGGATTAAATAATTATAAAATATATTAAATATAATTCAATTATATTATTTATTAAAAATAATTGAATAAAATATCTATCATTCTAATTTAAAATCTAGTTACATTATTTCTTAAAATTATTATAATAATTACTATTTCAAATTATTGCAATTATCTTATTATTAAAATAATTTAGCAATATTTATTTAATATTAATTAAAGTAATTATATTATTACTATTATTATTACTTCTACTATTATTATAATTTTATAACATTATTACTATTATTATTATTATTTGAATTTTGAATAATAATAATATTTTTATTAATTTAACTAATTTAATATAATTATTGTTCTCATTAGAATTATAATAATAATAACGTTTTGAAGTGTTGTACAATATTATTGTTATTATTTGAATTTTGAATGATAAGAATATTATATTATAATGATAATAATAATAATAATATTTTGAATATATTATTATTTGAATTTTGTTTTGTGTATTCCTATTAATTTAACTAACTAAATAACAAATTATTAATATTAATATTATTAATAAATTATTATTATTATTATTAATTTTGTTATAAATATTACTATATATTAATATTAGTATAATATTTTATCATTGGGGGTTTGTTTATTATTATTAATTTAACTAATTAAATTACATTATGTTATTATTATTAATTTTATTATAAATTAATATTACTATTACTATTATTGTAATATTTTATCACTACGGGTTTGTGTATTATTATTATTTGAATTTTTAATAATAATAATATTATTATTAATAACTTAACTAATTTAACAAATTAATTTGCAAATTAATATTAATATTACTAATTAATTATTATTATTATTATTATTGTTATTATTAATATTAATTTTAGTGTACATTAATATTACTATTACAAAAATGCTAGCAATGCTAACAAAATAGTATGCAAATAAAAAACAATATACAAAAAACACTGATCTGCATTTAGCACAGTATACAAAAAAATCAAGGCAGTTTCCACAAAAATCAGGGTATATATAAAAACAGTATAACAAATGTTAACAAAAAAAATTCAGGGCAATTTCTCCAAAAAAAAAAAAAAGTACAAAAAATGTGTGAAAAATGAATATCCAACAATATTCAACAATATCACAGGAAATAGTGGGCCAAAAAAAAGGCATAAAAAAAAGACACCAAAAAAAATAACCAAAAAAAATGGTATTGCCAGCAAGAACCAAACAGGAAAACAAATTAAAAAAAAAAACTTTGGAAAGATTACTGCAAAACGGTGATCACAACATTACGGCAAACAACAAATAGCAAACTCAACCAGCTTTTTACAAAAGTAAATTACATTTAAAAAAAAAAAAAAAAAAACAGTACATGGTATTTTCAACAAAGAAGAACATATTTATAATTTTAAAAGAAACTAAAAAACAACAATGTTATTATTAAAAAAAATAGCATACAAAAAAAAATTATAGCAGCAGCAGCTGTGATGCATGGCTTTTTTAACAAACAAATAACATATTTTTAATTAAAAAATTAAAATTGTGCAAAAAAACAAAAAAAAAAAATTAAATACACATGCCTGAACCCTTATTTGGACAGAAAATCAACATACTATATATGCTTATACGCAAGCAAGAGAGAGAAAGAGAGAGAGAGAGGGGCTCAGCAGGAATGGAGCAGAACTGAGAACGGGAGAGAAAAGAGAGAAAAAAGAAGAGGAAAGAAAAAGAGATCACGCTAAATTTTTAGGTGAGCATTAGAAGCTGCCCAAGTTTTAATTTCACTAATACCCTTTACACATTTGTTATTGAGACCCCCAAGGCAACTGCTCTAGGCGGCCGCTCAAATTATTTGCCTACCACCAAAACAACTTCTTCTAGTAGTGAATGTCGCCCCCGGGCATAGGTCAGATGGC
>JAVXUM010000021.1:17772636-17785963 GCA_035590655.1 Pouteria glomerata | reverse complement strand
GATTCTTCTTTACCTGAAAACTGAATTCCAAACCAAGGTTGCTTTCTTATTATTTGAATTTATAAATTAATTAAGTGCTTTACCTTTTCACAATTTTTATTCATTATAGATTATTTCTGCATTATCTTTATTTAAAGCTGGTTAGGAAATTTAGTAGAAAATTCACTTTCCAAAAATATCAAAAATTTATTTTTCAGCACTTTAGGATTAGAAGAACTCTGAATAACTTAGAAACTAACACCTTAGGCTTCTTGTGGATACGATCCTTGACTCACCAGGTAAAACTACACCGCATGCCCTTGCACTTGGGGGTTAAGTTTAGACGCACTATTTAATAGCGGTCATTGACAACTCTTCCTGGTCAGCAACCAACTTGGTATTTGAGTCCATTGGAGTATCCACAGGTTTAGAACTTAACATACCTATCTTGGTTAGCAAATCAAGAACATGCTTTCTTTGAGAGAGAAATACAAAAATATGACAACCCAATTGAATGCGTTAAAACTATTCAATATATCTGTTTCCATAATATGGTTCCAGGGCGGATTTTTAATTAAGTCTCACTACAATTCACGCTGACCCTATATTCATGCTGGCCAATGTAAGGAAGGCTGTTGGAAGTTGTCCCTCATCAGGCCACGAAAAAAGTTAATTGTCTTGTATAAGAGATAGACTCCCTTCACCTTAAAACATTAACAGATAGTATGCACATTAAAGGAACTTTTGCTCCTGGACTACCTTGGGGACAGTTACTGCATGCAGTGTTGGAGGAGATACATCATTCTGGTCTGGTTTGAAGCCTTGGTAAAAGCTTAAGCCTTCTAAAGAGATCTTGTGCAGCAAGCCAATTCATTATATTGGATGTGAAAACATGGCTGATGAATTAGACTGTGGCTAATATTTAAGACGCACTTTTATGTGTTATGAATGGTGCCCTTTGGCTCTTACTCTTCAGATTAACAAAAGGTGAAAAAATTTGCTACTCCAGTCATCCTTGTGGATTTATAGTTTTAACAAGCCCTTGGAAGACATTTTTGGTTGGTTACATAAATGCTTATAGGTGGGAAAAGAGATGATGGTGAAGAGCACAAGTGAAGCGCGTGCCATATCTGGTGATCTTAGTAGTTTGATTCCTGCAATTTTAAAACTGAGGTCTAATACATGCACTTCACAAATATTTCCTGTATAGTCTACACGCATTATACATTGCACTGCAAAGAATCATTCTTGAACACTACAGGAAGATTGAGAACACCAAATTGCTATCTTTCTGTAAGTTGGTCTTGTGTTTATCATTATTATTCTGTTGCATGAAAAATTTTACATCTGCTAGGTGAACAACACTAAATTTTGTAATAATTTTGACTCTTCTTATGTTGCTGGACATTGGATTGTTAAGAATGTAAGAAAAAAGACATTGGCATGGCATTAAGTTACCTTGCTCTTGTGCTATTTAACATATATTAGTATCCTTGTCAGTCGCATTTTTTAACTTTTCCCTTTTCTTTCATGCTTTCAGCTTCATTCATTTCGTATGTTTTGTGAACTGTCTGGTCCATTTCATTGCTTTCATGAGTTCAAATTTTTTTACCATGTGGATTTAGTGACTTCTGATTCTTTTTTCAGGTCTTGTCCCCTGATATGAGCCTAGCAACAGTCCGGGCTTATATATGGAACAAACCAGAGACTTTGTCCTCCTCAACTACCGAGTAGTGCAGGCCATGTGACACCATGGACATGGTGGTATGTTAGGTTTGGTTCTAAGTCCCACATCGAAAGTAGGCAATTTGATACAATATGTAATGATCTTATAAATTAATGTGTGTCCCACATCGAAAGTGGATACTAAGAGTCATAACCTAATAGCCTTATAAATTAAGGCCTTTTGGCTTGATTTGACAAGACAAGCGTTTGTATGCTTTTGTAAGCTTGGTGATAGTGAATTGGTTTCAGCGCCCGAGGACGTAGGTAATATTTACCGAACCTCGTTAAATTTTGTCTTCTTTTCTTTTGCATTAGTTTCTTTATTTTCTGTCATTATTTCCTGTTTGGTATTTTGTTTGCTATTGTGTGGCATTGTTTTGGATGCTTGGTTGTGTGGGTAAAACACCTGCTTTCGCAATAGAGATGCCAAGGTGGAAGCATGGAGCAAAGGCAACCATTGATTAATATACAGAACGATTCTATGAGTTGACCGTTCACAATAAGGCCATTAAGACTGAAACTCAATCTGTTACTCGGTACTTAAGTGATCTCAAATAAGAAATTCGCGAGGAGATGTTGACGACCTAAATATATGGCACAGAGAAAGCATATCAACTGGCCCTACAACTTGAAAAATCATCAAACTTTGGAGAAGCTAAACGGTATTCCCATGGTGACAAAGGAACAAGTTGCTCCACTTCTACAACAACCCAAAACCAGCTACAGATAATGTGAAGAGAGGAGCTATCAATGATGGAAAATAAAGGCCAAGGCTTTTAGGGAAGGTCTTCAGTGCTACAAATGTAAAGGCTTTGATCACTTTGTGGTTGTGTGTCTTACCCGAGACCAACGAGTAGCCTATGTTTATGAGGAGTTGGAGCTAGAAGTCAAGAAACGTTGACATAATAGTACAAAGTGCGCTAGAAGAAACAAAAGAAGAAACGTTGCAGGCTACTGATCTTCCTCTCTGTGTTGTTTGTTGTTTTATGATTGGAGAAAAGGACGAGGCTTTAGATTAGGATTGGCAAAGAATAAATATCTTCCACACTCAAGTTGCAGATAGAGGCAAAGCCCTGAATGTTGTAATTGACAACGGCAGTGGAATGAACATCATATCCATGGATACAGTGGAATGATTAGGACTTCGACAAAAGAACCACCCGACCCCTTATCGACTCAACTAGATTGATGAAGCTAATTCTGTCCAAGTTATATTCCATTACCTTGTGAAATTTTTCCTATGAAGTAGATACTCAGATGAAGTCTGGTGTGACGTGTTGCCCATGTCTGCTTCTTATCTCTTGTTGGGCAGACCCTGGCTCTTTGATCACTGTGTCACTTATGATGGGTATCATAACACCTGTTCTCCAAATTTAAAAATAAAAAGATCATGTTAGAACCCCTTTCCCATCTTTGAATTCAAATCTCCAAAAGAGTCGTCCAACTTAGTACTAACTCTAAGATTGTTCAACAAGGAGATCTAGTGTGATTCAGTTATTTTCCTATTAGTGGGACGACCAGCCAAGGAATTTGATGGAGTCGAAACTTCTTCAGTCAACAAACTCCTTGCTAAATTTGCTAACTTGATGCTTGAGGAATTGTCGCATGCTCACCACCCTTGCATGATATACAACATACCATTAACCTAGCACCTAGGGTCCACATTGCTAAATCTTTCTCATTACCGTATGAGCCCACCGAGCATCAAGAACTCTAGGGAAATGTACAAGAGTTGTTGGACCATTCATCAGGGAGAGAACCTTTGTGTAGTGCCTGCACCTCTTATACCAAAAAAAGATGGTAGTTTGTGCATGTGTATTGACAGTTGGGCTATAAATAAAACCACCGTGAAGTATAAGTACCCAAACCCACACTTAGATGACATGCTGGATCAATTAGGTGTAACTACATTTATTTTTCAAAGATCAATTTAAAGAGTGAGTATCATCACTTATACCTGAGTGACGAATGAAAAACTGCTTTAAAACAAGAAAAGGACTATACGAATGGCTTGTGATGCCTTTTGGCCTCACCAATGCCTCAGCACATTCATTAGGGTGATGACATAAGCTCTCAAACCTTTTCTTGGTAAGTTTGTGGTTGTCTATTTTGACGATATTTTGATCCACAGCCGTTGGTTGTCAGAACATTCAAATGATCTATGCCAAATATTAGAGACATTGAGAGCTGAACAACTCTACATCAATTAGAAGAAGTGTTCTTTCTTCAAAAACAATGCCAACTTTCTTGGGTTTATTGTCTCTAATAAAAGAGTAGAAGTCAATCCAAAAAAGATTAAAACCATTGAAGAGTAAGTTGAGCTGTTCATTCTTTGACATCCGTAGCTTTCAGGGATTGACAAGATTTTATAGGCAATTATTTAGGGATTCAGCACCATCATAACCCCCATAACTGAATGTTTGAAATCTAAAGTTTTTATATGGACATCTGCCACAGTTCAGGTTTTTACCACCATAAAAAATGCATTTCTAGTGCATTAGTTTTGAGACTGCTTACTTTAATAAGGTTGTTAAAGTGGTTTGTGATGCATCACATGTTGGTATTGGAGGCATACTCAGCTAAGAAGGCTATCCCATCACTTTTTTAGTGAGAAATTAAATGAATCAAAGCAAAAATATTCTGCATATAACATGAAATTTTACGCGTTAGTACAAACTCTCAAACACTGGTGCTTATATCTCATTCACAAGGCATTCATTCTCTTTACCTAAACTGATTCCTTAAAGCATCTCCTTTCATAGAGTTGCCACACTAGCAAATATGCCCGGTGATTTGATGTTGTTATGTGACCAAATTATTTAGATTAGCTAATAATAGTTAGATTAGTTAGTTAGTTACAAATTACTTTGATGAGCTAATCATAATTAGATTAGTGAGTTAGTAATAAGTGTAACGAAGCCTATAAATAGAAGCTATTGTAAAAGAAAATATTATGGAAAAGAATTTTTAGTTTGAGATTAATTTCACATTTGGGAGAGTTTTGGATTGCTCTCGAATTTAATCCAAATCCTTTTATTTTCTTTTATTTTCTCGCTATCCAAACACCAAGAAATGGGTTCACTTCAAGTGGTATCAGAGCCACACCTTGATCCTGAAATGGAAGACAATCGAACCATTGCACAAGGAAATCAGCAATATGAGGAAACACAGTAGCAATTGGGTCAATTGATGAAAATGGTGGAGAATATCAGTCAAAAGTTAGATGATTTATCTCTTTTAGTGAAGGGAAACACAAAGGTAATCGAAAAAATCGAGAAAAATCATAGAGTATGAGGAGGAGAAGAAGAAAAAGAAGAAGAAGAAAATTAGAAAAATGGATTGGCCCAGGTGAAGGAATTTCAAGAAATCAAGAACTACCCATGGGAAGAAGAAGAACAAGACAACCAGGCACTATATGTTATAGAAAAGGTTTTCGTTTTGAAGAAGATCGACATCTCAGACTCTACCAGAATTTACAAAAAGAAAATCTTTTCCTACAGTGGTGACCTCAACAAGTCGGTGAAGCTAGCTAATTTCGCCGCCGAGATAGCTAGGACGCTTAAGCTTGAAGGTTTTTTCATTGTCCACACGGCATCGAAAGATACGTGTAGTTTGAACTTGTTTACTGATTTGTCCGACTGTTGGAATTTTGTATGGTCTTCTGACATAGATGGCTTTGATTTATGGGTACCGCGAATTCAAGAAATTGCTATAATGAAAGAGTTTGAAATTCTTAACATTGGGGTCTCATTACCCCATAGCTCTATTCAGCAGTATAAACAACAATTGGTTCGGAAGATTGAGCCGTTGATTACAGAAGAGTCCCTAAAACCATGGATTACAGGAGATGTTGGTTGAAACCATTCAAAACTAAGTTTGCAGTGAATCTGTTGTTATAGAATACTATTTTCCTTGCAAGAGACCAGCTTATGGTTCCAACAGAATTCGAGTCCCATATTTTCTTAGTCAACAGGCACTTGAAGATGACAAAAATGAAGGAAAGATTTAAAAATGCAGAGGTCTACCGTGATTTTGGATAAAAGGAAGCCCTTTAAACTTTGTAACTATGAAAAAAGAAAAAAAAAAAGTATTGCATATCTCCACCTTGAGGACAAGGTGGAATTTAAAGGGGGGTGGGAATTGTTATGTAACTAAATTAGTTAGATTATCTAATAATAGTTAGATTAGTTAGTTAGTTACAAATTAGTTTAATGAGCTAATCACAGTTAAATTAGTTAGTTAGTAATAAGTGTAATGAAGCTTATAAATAGAAGCTATTGTAAAAGAAAATATTTTGTAGAAGAATTTTTAGTTTGAGATTAATTTCTCATTTGGGAGAGTTTTGGATTGCTTTCGAATTTAATCCAAATCCTTTTATTTTCTTTCATTTTCTCGCCGTCCAAACACCAAGAAATGGGTTCACTTCAGATGTATTACAAGACTTTAATTTTACCATAAGCCACAAGGCAAAGAAGCAAAACGCAATAGCGGATGCCCTGAGTCGATGGCCGCACCTTCTCACTCTTTTCTATATTAATACCACAGGATTTGAAATCTCATCAAAGAACTATGTTCCATAGATCTTGACTTTAAAGACATTTGAGTAGCATTGGAAAACACACCCAGCACTGCCCACCTAGGTTTATGCTCAAAGATGGGTATTTCATCAAAACCTCTCGTATGGGCCTTCTTAGAGGTTCTATGTGTGAGTTTGTTGTCTGTGAACTCCATGGAGGAGGATTAGTAGGTCACTTCGGCATTAAGGTCATCACTCAATGCCATATCTGTTAAGTGAACAAAAGGATAAAATACAATTTGGGCCTCTACACTCTTTCACATATACCACACAAACCATACACAAATCTAAGCATAGATTTCATACTTGGGTTGCTACGAACCAGCTGTGGTAATGACTCAGTGATGGTGGTGGTCTAACAGATTCTCTAAAATGGCTCATTTCATTCTATGTCAGAAAATGTTTGATGCCCCTTATGTTATTGCTTTGTCCCTTAAAGAGGTAATATGATTTCATGGAATTCATCTTTCTATTGTTTCAGATAGAGATGTCAAATTTGTGAGCTATTTCTAGAAAACATTCTAGGCCAAATTAGGTAGTAAGCTCTCATTCTGAAGTGATTACCATCCATAAACAGATGGACAAATAGAAGCCACCAATTGTAGCTTAGGGAATCTCATTTGGTGTTTCATCTTCGATCACACTGTTTGGTGAGATTTGATTTTACCACATGACAAATTTGTCTTCAACAATTTTATTAGTTGTACTACTGAAATTTTGTCGTTTTAGATTATCTATAGGTTTTCTTCCCAAACTCCGATAAACATTAGCCCTTTACTACTCCCTAAACGCCCCGGTGCAGCTGGTTTGGAATTTCTGCTCACTTCTTCACCCTTCATGAGGACATTTGGCACACCCTTGCGTTGAAGACAGATAGCTATGCTGCATAAGCCAAATCTAAACAGCAAAAACCCAATTCGTTGTGGGTGATCAAGTCCTCACTTGACTCCAACTCGAACAATCTCCCCTAGAAGTTTTACAAAGTTGCACTTATGAAGAGCTGGGCCCTTCCAAATTTTAAAATAGATGCGTATGTGATTGACTTACCTAAGGATTGGTTTTTCAGCCCGATTTTCAACATTGAAGATCTTATTCTATATAAAAGGCATGACAACATTGAGTTCGAACTTGCCACAGTAGTTTTGCTTGCGCGAATACATGATATCCACAATGTTGATTATGTTATTACTAGTATCTAAGAGCACTAGGCGGGGGGAGGCTACCACAAATTTCTTATTTAGTGGCGCAACAAGCCTTCTTCTAAATCAGCGTCGTTCCATGTAGATGAAGCCCTATATCTCTCCCCTCAATTAACAATACTATCTCCAAGAAAACATGCCACCAAAGGCAAGTTTTCTAGGGGGCGATGCAGTTGATGCAAGTTAGGAAACTAGCAGTTTCATTGATAACAAACATGAAAAGTTGGTTATTTAGTTGGAGTTCTATTAGAGAATAAAGGCCACAATTCCCCTGTGTTTGGCTACCCCTCTGTTTTACGTGGGAGTATTCCACATTTCCTTAAATATAGAGGCACTAAGGCAAAGTGGAATGCTGAAGACTTGGTCCACTATAGAGATTGAAGACATGGTCCACCATTGAGACTAAATACGTGGAAGTTGGATGGCACTTAGGTGTATGATTAGGACTTAGTTGTTAGTTGTTTTATTTTCTTAATCTTGTTATTTTGTTTGCTATGTTCGCTTCTATAATCTGGCTATCTAAGACTTGCTGTTTTGTTAATGCAATGGTTTTAGTCTTTGGAAATTCCTAATCAATTTACCTTAGAGAGATTCTTGGCTCTGGCTGGAAAAGATTTCTAACCCTTTTAGAAATTCGTTGAGATATTAATTTTCTGAAAAATTATTTATTTCTATTTGCCTGCATCAATTATTGGAATTCCATAGCAACATCACTTGTTTAAAGTAGCCATTTCCTACCATGGATGGTGGAATATGGTAAAAAAAAACTTCTTAGAAGGCTTATGTGCTATGTTCTTATGTTATTTATTCTTGTCAGAAAACCTGTGAGAGCTTAATGAGATTGTTATTTGATTTCCACAGCGACACTAATTGAAGTGTGTAGAACCCACTTGGAGCTAATTGGTATATGTATTACTTAATTTATCTTTTTCTTATTTTCACTCTCTTGTTTGTTTTTGCTTATGTATTTATAGGGCCCTGCCCATTTTGTGTTCCTCACTTGTAATCCAAAGTAATCATGAAATCATCGATAATAAATTGAGATTGTGGGTTAATGGAGAATGAAAAGTCTACCTCCACCACTTTAAAGTCCCGCGCCACCTACCGCTCGCCTACATAGTACTAGACCTCACCTAATTAGAAAAAAAAAAGGCAAAAGACAAACAACATGGAAGAAGAGATCCTGCGCTTATTTCAAAACATTTTTACATAACTAGTACGCTTGCCCCTTCATTACCATCGGCGACCACCTTTACATGGGCCCCTTCATTACCACTAGTGACCACCTCCACCTTGGTCTTTGACTTTGGCAACCACCACAGCGTTGGAAATCTACATTTTAGGGCATTGACTACCATCCACCAAGAAGGTCTCTCTCCAAGAAATCTACATTTTGGTATAACTTGTAAGTAAAATACTTTCCTAACATTCAAGATTTTATTGATTAGAAAAAATCAAAATTGAGAAAGGAAAGTATAGGTTGAGAAAAACTACTAGTATTTGCTTTTCTTTGGCAATTTTCTGTTGGTAACATTGTGAATACTAAAATCATCTAATAAAGACCAAAACACTTATCTACTTTGCTTAAGTTTTGAACATACAGGTGATATTTTTTTTGCCACTACCCTCATTTTTTATGCCGTCATAACCCATTTTGTCAACACTGTCTTTTCGATTGAGTAAAGGCAGGGAAAAAGAAGAAAAAAACGGTATCAAGTGATTTTTCAAAAAAAGGGTGTGATGAGATTGGTACTAATGAGGATCCAAATAAGGTAACTGAAAATTTTAAACATGGAGTAGAAGAACAAAATGAAGGAATGATGTTTGACGGACCAAATGAAGTTTTTCACTAGTACTTAAAATATGCCAAAGAAAAGGATTTTGCTGTAACAAAAAGAAACTTGAGAAAGGAAAAAGACAGAAATTTGAGGCATGTAACTTTTTAATGCAACTGCAGTGGAAAGATAAAAGTGACAGCAACCAATCCATTCAAACGACGGCCACAAACAAAAATTGAGTGTTTAGCTCACCTTAATTTGTCTAGGTACCCGAATAGAAAGTGTAGGTTAAATCGGGCTATCTTAGAGCACAATCATAAAAATAGCCTTACAAAGTCTAGGTTTCATAAGAGTTAGGGTCCTTGATGAATAAGTAAAAAGAAAGCTAATATTGAATGATAAAGTTAGGATTTAGTTGCACAAGGCTTATGACTCTCTTTAGATTCAGGCA
This sequence comes from Pouteria glomerata, assembly GCA_035590655.1. Lineage (NCBI taxonomy): Eukaryota > Viridiplantae > Streptophyta > Magnoliopsida > Ericales > Sapotaceae > Pouteria > Pouteria glomerata. The sequence goes on along the minus strand of JAVXUM010000021.1, from coordinate 17,776,255 downwards.
AGGGGACATGAGAACCTTTCATTTCCTGAGAAAGATTGCTAAAATTATTTGGATAAAATTCGACGTTTGTGACTAATGGAAAAAGATGTAGAAGTAATGCACAACTATTTCATGAAAATGAAAACAAACAATTCTGACTTTTTTTTTTTTCCATGAATTTGGATGAAAAGGCCCGCCCAGTTAAGAAATGTATTCTGGACTGTTACAAAAAATAAGGCAGCTTGTAAGGAGTTTGGTGATGTTATGATGTTTAACACAACGTATTTGATAAACAAGTATAATATACCTTTTGCTCCATTTGTTGGATTGAGGGATTATTTGTATATGTATATATAAATATACACACATGAGACAAAAACTGTTAAATTGAAAAAAATAATTATTATTAAATTAGTTGCTAGCAAAGTGTTTGAGGATAATTTAATAAGTTTTATATATATATAGATTATGGGGTATTGTCAGTAGTTTAAAAAAAAGAAAATTAAGAATGAAGTGATGCCTGAGAATTGTTGGTGAGTGTTAATTAAAATTATTTAACGAGAAAGTTATTAATTTTAATTATTTTGATCGAGAGAGAGCTTATAGTTAATAATTTTATTAATTATAGTTTTAAGTTATATTTTAGAATAATAAATATTTACATTGGTGTATTCAGGATTGTAATGAATTATCCTGATTATTTTACAATTATATCTTTGGACACCAGGTGAATGATTTGCCTTAATAGTATTAAAATTTGTAAATTGTTCCATGCATAAATGTTTTCAATGTTGAATTTTGTGAAACTAGTATTTGTAAAAATATATTTATTTTCGATAAAAAAATTTATGTTTTATAGAAAAATTTGTTTGAACACTTGTGTTCAGTTTTGAAATTTATGAGATTATGATGAACAATTAATTGTGATTATTGGAGTTAAAATAAAAGTTCAGGGAATAGGCTCCTTAAGTGATGTAACTCTGACAACTAGGGAACAGGCCTATAAAAACCATGGCAATTCTAGTTCTCAACGATTGTAAAAACGGGTCTGTGAAAACCATGATGACCTCAATCGGATTGACTTAGAGAAAAACCTAGGAGCCAGATTGAGTAAATCTAAGTACGATGTTGAATCCAACGGGCACTACCCATGAGAAAGTATATTGGCATATGTTATATTTAATTCCCATATGATAATTTACGGATTAATGTTTATCATCACTATTGTGATTGATATGTGATTATGGATGTTATTGTACTTCAACGTGCAAGTTTTTAAACTACTATTATTTATGCATGGATGTTATTTTTACTTGAAATATTTTTTATTAAATTGTTTATTTAAAAATTTATTATTTTTAAATTACTGTTATTATTTTTGGTTTAGTAATCCATTCATTAGACTTTTAACTCACCCTTCAATTTTTAACATTTTTCAGGTGAGATAAAATGATCATAGTTGAGGATTTGGATTGAGTTGGGACCGTGATATCATGAGTCTGTGACATTCTATAGGAATATTAATTGTTTATTTTAGGTTTGAGAATTAAGTATTATTGGGCTATTTAAATTTTGAGACCTATTATTGTTGTGGACTAATGAATTGATTTTATTTGGAGATTTAGATTTGACGTGATCATTTGTGATTTTTTTTATTACTACTATAAATGTTAGTAGTTTGGTTTATGAAGACTTACGTGTGTTATAGGTCAAGGTACTGTAGTTCACGACCAGTCTCATTTTTAAATTTTGGGGTGTGATATTCTAAATTTTAAAAAATTTCACTTTTGATTTTTTTGGTTTTTTTGGAGCTTTAGACGCACCATATATGGCCCCGTTCAGTAGAAAAAAAGTTCAAAAATCTACCGAAAGTTGCAAAGTTGAGGGTTTGGTAAAACACCAACTTTGCTCATTTTTCTGCTCTATTTCAGAATTTGTTTCATTCAAAAATTATTAAAAATTTTACCAAACAAACTAAAATTGTTAAAAGTTGCTAAAAATTGCCAAAAATTTTATCAAATACCCAAAATTTACTAAAAAATTATTAAAAATTACCAAAAATTTTACTAAACACTCAAAAGTTACAAAAAAAATTGCCAAAAATTACAACTTATTTCACTAAATACACTAAAAATTACAACTAGTAACTTTTGACTAAAAATTGTGCCTTTAAACCCTCCCTCTTTATATATTCTTTTAGCAACTTTTTTTTTTCACGTTTAACAATACCTCAAAATTTGTTAAAAATTTCTTTAATTATTTACCAAATAACTAAAAGTTGCTAAAAATTTTAAATTTTTACTAAACTTGCAAAAAAATTATAACAAGGCATCGTTTGGAAGTTTAATTTTTAATAATTTTTGAATTTATTTTGTAAAACTTATTGAGTGAATTTTTTTATATTTGGTAAAATAAATATTATTTTTTAGTAACTTTTGATAATTTTTGAATATTTGATAAAATTTTTAATAACTTTTAGCAACATTTTATACATATTAAAAAATTTAATAACTTTTAAGATGAGCAAATTATTATTTTTAAGTAGAAAAGAGATAAATTTTAATATTTTGTTAAATGCTCAAATCTCAAAGATTAATAAATTTAAATCAAAACTTAATTCTACGAATAAGTTCTAACAATTTTTCTAAAGAATTAGTAAAAATTTTTAAAAATATTTGTGCAATTATATTACAAAATTATTATAAACACATAAAAATATTTTAAAGCATATCATTTCTCACAAATAAAATTTCTTGAAGAAGCTTTAATAGTGACGGGGAGACCAATCAAAGTTGTCCACGTGGCCGTCTAAAAATATTTGTGTAATTATGTTATAAAATTATTAGAAACACAAAAATATAAAGAATGTTGTGCCCATTGTTGCAAGACGCATCTCGCTCTCATAGATGTAATCCGTGACTGACATACATGAAGCCTGCGTCTCAGACACGAGCTAGACGCAGTGCAGGAAATACAATTTAAAGCATATCATTACTCAAATAAAATTCAAAAATACTATCAGTCACCGCACAAAAATTTTGCATCATTCACCGCTCTTTTATATTATACCCGTCATGACGGATAGTCACCAGTGTATCTCATGTAAAATTATCACAATCGCTAGATGTTAACTTTTTGTTTAAAATCAACGGTTATCACACGAGCGTGAATAGTGCGGAATTTTTGTATAGTAATTATAATATTTTCTAATAAAATTTCTTGAAGCAACGTTAACAGTGACTGGGAGACCAATCAAAGTTGTCCACGTGGTCGTCTGTGGTCCTAGCTAATCGAGCTAGATACCTTACTTCCTATCGATTCTGATGGGATCCGACTGAATAAAGTATTGGGATTCGAGTGTATTTAATTTAAGAATTATAATTTAATTTAATTAAAATCATTTTTAAAATAAAAATAATAATTAAAAATTTTAATTAGAATACACTGAAAGCGTAAATTATTTCAGAAACGCTACGCTTACACACGCAGGCTTACACCCAGCCTTACACCCTCCCAAAACGACAGCGTTTTGTGTATATGTTAGGCAAAAAAAAGTTAGTTCTAGAATTAAAAAAAAAAACTTATAAATAAAAATAATTAATTTAATTTTTTGCTCAAAAAATAAAATAAAATAAAATAA